>BJBW01012794.1:21876-35310 GCA_004320125.1 Scolopax mira | reverse complement strand
TGGCCAGGAAGGCAAGCCCTGCATCAAGACACGTGCAATGCAGTGTAACCTAACTAAACAAAAAAAGGAAGCTCAAGACTTTCTTGAAATCGAGTCCAATGTTTCACCCCTTTGTCTTCAGAGAATGACCAAAAAGAGCAACAAGACCCTTAAGAAGGCCTCCAGTTGCAGACAAAAGAGTTTCATCAGGAAAGGTCGAAGATCCTGCAAAGTCTCCTAAAATACTTTTATCTATCAACCAAAAGGGGGAAAAAATAAATTTAAAAAAATCAACAACTACATGGATCACAGGTCAGCGACAACATGGCTATATGCAAATTTACAAGGGAATTATAAAAACTTTTGTAACTCATTCAGAAAGATCATAAGATCCTTGTGAATATGCAAGGACTTAATTTTATTTATTAAAAATAGATAAAGCTGTGCTGCTCTTCATGTGCACCTGACAAACACTGTGGAATTGTATTTCACTCCTCATTCTATGTAGCATCTCCTACAAGGACCACAAAACTCTCCCTTCACCCATGATCCTCTTGGTACTGACTGTGGACCCACAGAGACAACCACTGTGTCCAAGGAGCCTCCATGCCTTTGTAGTTTTCTTACTTTCCTAAGTTTTCTCATTTTCTAGTTTCATATTGTAAAGTAATGTTTTTGACATCGAATGTATTGCCTTTACAGATTTTTCTTTTCAAGCTGATTATCTCTAAGGCATTCAAGGAAGAAACATGTAAAACATTTTACATTATAGATTTTGCTGTCGGGGCTTTTTAGACATCATATGGTAATTAAACAGTGCTGAAATGCATCGGAAAGTGTTTCAATACCTTTAAAAATTGTTTTAAATGCTCATCTTCATGTAACCAGTCTTTGTACAGAGAAGTCCACTGAGACACCAAATGCAAGACTTTCCGTTTCCTACAGGACACATCAGAGTCATCTTCTTTCCCTTGGTGGTTCTTGGCACAATAGGTACAGCAGGTTAAGGAACAAATACTAAGTTCTCACTTAAACTTAAAAATTAAGTGATGAAAAATACTTTGCAATCATCTCATTTGCTAATGAAAGGTTTTTTCCACTACATTGCTCAGCTTCATATGTTTTATCGCATCTGGAGCTTTAGGGAATTTCATCAACTTTTTGGAATGAAATGCTCAATAATAGAAATGTCAGTTCATGTCCTGTGCCAACAGGATTTTTATTTCTCCTTTACAGATTAGAGAGGTGAGTCTATAAAAGTAAAATCAATTCAAAATGAATTATACAATGTTGAGTCATATCTTTTCTGCCCAACTGTGAATGAACCTTTGTCCCACACACTGATGCCAGCACGAATGTCTGTAGGATGGAGGACAATGCATCATTAACAACAACAAAAATAACCCAGGCAGAGGAAGCCAGTTTCTTCTTCCCTGCACAAATTACACTATTGGCAGAAATATTAAAATAAAAAAGAAGGTGAAAGAATCTATTTCCACTATTGTTCTCTATTCACAAAGCAGAAACACCAAATGACAGAAGATACCCACTTTGTACATCGTTCCTGTCCCTTTGCTATTCTTTCTTTGATTAGGTGAAAGATGATGTTTTCATCACAAAAGATACAGAGGAAAAAAAGAAAAGGAGAAAAAAAAAAACCAAACCACAAGTTCACATTATAGCTACATTATAGCTGTTCATTCAGACAATAGCCCAAAGATTATTGAAGTAATTGGAAATACAAGAAAAAAATTCTTTTACCTCAAAATAATTTAAAACTTATATACTGTATCACTTGATGAAAGAAGCAGAGGCTGTAAAAAACTTATTCTTCATTTTTCTCATCACGTATTATGAAACGTATTACAGACATCAAGGTATTATAAGAATTAACGTATAGGCCTGAAGAGGTTTTAACTCCATTTGAAATGTTATTTTTGTAGCAGTTAAAAAGGTTTGTGTGACTTCAAACCAAATCAGCAGACAGAAGATTGCTTGGCTGCTGTGAGTTAGGTGTCTGCTTCCATACATCTTTCAAGCATTCTTATGAAGTGTGCACATACACACAGGCGTATGTTTTGGATACAGACCTATTCAGGGGCAGCATTAGCTTTGTACCTTCAACTTCAGAGCAAGAATTTTCTTTGCTTAATGATTCCCCAGCTATGCAAATGGTAAATGTTTTAACAGGTGAATGTATCTTTCTCCCTATTTACAGGCATATGCCAATTGGGGGAACTCGTATCCAAATCTGGATTTAATGTTTCCAGTTTGAATCTCTTCCTTCACAACCTCTTTGAGTTAAGAAAACAATATAAGCTGAACTCTGGGAAGCTACAGATTCAAACTGAATGACAAGTATCATAAAACCTTATGAAAAGTGGACTGAAGAGACCCTGAAAGATCAGCTAAACTAGTCCAATTAAGTACCCCCTAACTAGGCCACCCTAAGAGAGGCTCACATACACCCAATGCTATACTTGGAATATATTTTCTGGTTTCTTCTTAATATTATCCAATATCAAAGATTATACTGGCTCACATTTTTTACTCCAGTGTTTCTTTTCTTAACGCAGTATCTCACGTGAAAACTGTTTTACAGCAATTTACTCTCATTGCCTCTTGCCCCATTTGGAATCATTATGGGAATAAATAATTCCTCCCTTCCTCTTTAGGTACCTGAAGACTATCTCATTTACAGTTTCCCCTTTTTCAGTAAAATAATCCCAATTCTTTCAATCCTTCTTTGTAGGTCTTTTTTTCCCCTAGAATTCTACTAATTCCCATTGCTCTCTTCTGAAGTTTCTCCCACTTATTCATGCATTTCAGTCCACCCCCTAAGCATGCCATAATAAATATTTAACAATTGTTCTCTCTTCTCACCATTTTTACATATAACATCAAAATAACCATGCAGGGTTGCATTTCAATTGCCAATATGCAATATTTGAAATATGCAAAATACCAATATGCAAAAAGCAAAATTAATTATCCCAGGCATGCAGTTTACTACTTTTAATAAAAGGCTTGACAATACATAAGCCTAAATGTAGGCGTGTGACCCCCATTAATACCACACTTAATAAAAGGATATTGCCTCAGAAGTGCCTGGCACAAGTCATCAGTCGTCATGAAGACCGTGTACGTGAGAAGGAAGTCATCCAGGAGAGTTTCTGCAGAGGAAGATAAAAAAGCCAAGGTACAATTTATTCTGGGAGAAGGAAGATAATATCTACTCCTATTAGAGTGCACAGCAGGAATAGGACCCCTTTCCCCCCCCACACAAAAAAGGTCCAAAGAATGCAGAATACACCAAACCTGAAGTTTCAAACAGTTAACAACATGTTGCTGCTGCAGAGATTGGATCTTTTATTTAACAAGCACCAAAAAAAAAAACCCAAAAAACCCAACAAGCAACCAATATGCACAAAATAAGCCTCAGTTCAGGAATCGGTGAAAAAGAAAAAAGAGCCTTATCATGAATACCACTATCCTGGTTGGCTCCACTACATGCAAAACAGCCTTCCTACCAACTAAGTTGTTTTGGAAATTCAGAAGCAAAGCTCTTTGTAATAGGAGAGAGAAAACAGCGGTTGCCAAGTACCATGATTAACATCTACACACAGTAGTTGAGAAAGGTGAAGTACATATATTCAAATCTTTAGCTGGCTCATCTTGTGGGCATCACTATAAGCACCGAGACGTCTTCTCCGATGTGTATTTAATTATATTTCTGAAGTTTTTTGCTTCTTCTGATGTTCTTCAACCTGGTTTCTATCATACACAAATGGGCTTAAGGTAGTTGCTGACAGACTGTCTCTACCCACTGCAGTTGTAGCACCTGAGGTTGTCAAGACCAATGGATCTCAGTGTAACTTTCTCATTCCTCACTCCCATGACACACTAGCTTTAGGATTTTTCCAAACCTTTACACAGCAGGGAGGCTGAAAGGACTGGGTCTGCTCAAGCATGAGAGGGCTCAGGGTTAATCTTGTGGTTGTCCTCAACAACCCAATGGCAGAGGTAAGACCAAGTCAGACTTCTCCTGGAATTGTGCAGCAAAAATCACAAGGGGCAACCACCAGAGTTTGCAACAAGGGAAAATTTGTCTAGATATAAGGGACCTTTTTTTTTTCCTCCTGTGAGGAGGGTCAACCACTGGGACAGGCTTTCAAGACAGACCATAGAATCCCCAGTATCAGGTATATTCAGGGCTTGCCTGGGCAAAGCCTTGAGCATCCTGATCTTACTGGACTCACTTTGAGCAGGGGTTGGACCAGATGCCTTCACAGATCCCTTCCAACTGAAATTGTTCTGTAATTCTTAAAAAATGTTGTATCATCTAGGAATGAATTTGCATTTGGTTCACAAATAAAAAAAAAATCTTTATTTTTCTGCAAACAAGAGAATTATATTGTTCTTTTTACCCCCTAAATAAAAATGTTTGTGTTTTTGGTTCCGTTTTTTCTTCTCCAGATGATAAGATTTTCCTCTAGTTTTGAGGAGCTCCTGTTCACCATGTTACTTTGAATTCCAGCTAATGCACTGTTTTTCCTTTAACAAGAAGACAGGTTTGTACCACCTTGCTTTGTCAGATAAGAACAGGAACATGGACAGAGGTTGAAAAATAACAAAAGTAATTCCGCTTATACTGCAGAGCAAAAAATACTTTACCAGTATAACTAGTTGTTACTGGTTATCACCCGATTATCCAGCTGTTATTTAAGTGGTGGATCTACAACTGCAAACAGTAAGGTCTGAACCACACCTCACATGGGAAAGGTAAGACTGAGCCCAATTTTCTCTCTATTTGTTCGTTATCTGTTCCAGTCCAAGCTAGTGCTTGTGTACAAGTGTGCACCCGACACCATCCCAGCAGCTTTTCATGCCAAGACTGCAATTTCACAACAATTTAGACCAATTTCAGTTACAGCTGCCCTGGACTTCCTTGTCAGTAAATTATTGACCCCATAGCCAGGGTGCAGGATGGCAAGAGGAATTCATCCATATATCATTCAATCACACACAAAGATAGCATGTGGATATCACATGGAAGGATAGCTAATGATACCCCACCCTCTGAGCATGGGATTCAAAATACCGCCATTGTTGAGTTGTGGTTTTTTTTTAATTTAAAAAAAAATCTGGGTAGATCAATGCATTTAACACAGCTTGTCTAGAAAGAGTCCTATTCCTTATCTGAAGACATATAGCTAAACCCCCTTGCATTCAGAAACAGAACAATTAAATTCTTTATATTGTTAAAAACGATGGAAAGTATTATCTCCGATAAAAAAGATTTTGTCTCAGTAAATGAAAAGACATTGTAAACAGCTTGTTCTCTATCTGAAAGGTCATCTATTCATTCTGTTGTGCATCTTTTGGATGATACAATGCAGCTATTAAAGTTGGAAATTTCACAAACACTTATTTGGGAACTGTTGTTCTTGAAGTCAACAACGACATTTTAGTTTTTACCAAACTATGTGACTGTGCAGTGATCCTCATGAATCAAAGATACACTGAAAATCAGATTATTTCCACAACTTTCTATTGTGTATAGGTGCTAGTGGAGTTTCATGAATACCTAACCATGTACACCAGCTGAAGCAAAGCAGGGATGCTTATCAACGAACTTATGTAATTGTTCAACATAGTCTGCCTTTATCATACATACTGCTACTAAAAAAAAAAAAAACAACACACTAAAAGTTTATTTTTAATACCCAATCAGCTGTTTTCTGGATGTCTACTTTCAATTATTCAAGCACCCCAAAGCGTTGGAGCGGGAAGGAAGGTTGGTTTGCTATGATTTGAGGTTCTGTTGCTTTTTTTCTTAAACCTTTTGCAAGAACTATACTACAGACATTACTAATGCAATTCTCTCAAAAAAAATTAGTGAAGGGAAAATTAAAATTGTATGTTTGTTCATATATTTTACAACTGGCTTTAAGCTCTCTATTCATCTCCCTCTCACTGCATGCTCAATCATACATCTACCTAGTCACAGACTTTGGCTTCTAACAGCCTTATCAAAACAAGGTATGATCACTCAGCCAATTTAGTCATGCGTATGCATACATCATGATTTCTTTCTTTCTTCTAAATGCAGAGGAAATGTTAAGAAGAAAAGGAATTCATACATTGTGATTCCAATAGTTTGTATATAGGCTACATCTCTTCAAATTGCCTCTGAAGTTGTTTAAAAATTTCCACCCTAAAGGAATGTTTTGAACAAAAAAAAAAGTCTGCATCCTACATGCGGTCTGCTAATAGCACCACTCATCTGTTAAATTACTTTAACAAGTAAACAATGGAAGTGCTTTTTTGCTAGATTAAATATCTATTACCAGACGTCACCTAAAGACTTTACAATAATACCCATACTTTAAAATGCCTGCACTAGCCCGCAGGTATTTCCCTGAAGTCCTACTGTTCACTGTAACTATCTTCTGTAATTTCATCCAAAATACACTGTAATTTAAAATCATTCCAGAAGGACACAAAACCTGAGGGTGTACTGACTCTTCAAAAAGAATTTGTTCTCAACAAACAATTGTACACTCCTCAGATATTTCTGGACATTACTCCATGTCCACAAACGATGATTTGCTGGTCTTATTAAACTGCAAAAAAAGAAAGGCTAAGCATGAGAGAATTCATTCACAGCCAGTTTTTCATTTTGTGTTACTAATGGCCACTAAGAACAGTGAATTTGAATGAGGAAGGGATAGAAGTGTACCAGTTGAGCTGATAATTAAAACCAGAAGTTTTTCTGTTTTTCTGTTTAGTCACAGTTGATTTAAAAGTTTTTTTTAAAAAAAGGCAATTCCAGTGAAGTCAAGTCATTAATTATTTACAGTGCACCACAGCTCTACTCAGAATGGCAGTGAAATGCATACCTCTGCTTTCCAATTTTATTTTGTGTCCCAGTCTGCATAAATTTGTGACCAGCTTCCCATTATTCCCACAGAAAAAATTTTTCTAGTGTTTTTAGCAAACAGGGAGAACAAAATGCACAGTAACAGTTGGAAAAGAAAAATCTCCCATTGAAAGGGAAGTCTTTGTGCAAAAGCCTGTGATGCTATGCTATTTCTTTTTAATTTCTCTTCTTCATGAATTTTTTATTTAACCATTTTCTTCTAGCCATCAATCTAATTTTTCTTTGTTCCTCACAATTTTCCTTTATTTGGCTAAGCAATTATTACAAAGTATGCAGTTAGCTTGCAGCTATGGAATATTTCATTTCAAAGACAATTTCAAGCATTTTTAAAGCTTCATTAAGACATGCAGCAGAACCAGCACAAGTTCAATGGGCTCCTTTTCTTGCAGCTCTTTGGGGGCAGCCTTAGGCAGCGATCTCACCACACTGAATGTGTGTGATTATTGCAGGCATAAAAATAATAAAAAAGCTGGCACGGTGCTTGTTTGTTATTAAATAAGCAATTCAGCTTCTCCTCAGATAGATAGTTTCTCATGGGCTGTGTGTTCCCCCTCTTTCCCCAGGTGAAATCAGGCAGCGTGGACACCAGCTTCACTGGGAGCAGTTAGCACTGCTCTTCCCATCCTTCTGTGATACCCAAGTCCTTCTGCAAGATACAGTGGCTATGGGATGGCAAAAATAGTTTGTAGACATGGGATGTTCTGACACACTGAATCACACAGGGAACATCTACTTTCAGCTGGTAACTAAAGGACCCAGCAATATATCTATAAGAAAAGTCACCATATATTCCCCTGTGCTTCAAAAATCCGAGTTCCCTGCTGCTTTCCATGTGCCCACTTACCTCTGTAACTAGATCAGACCAGACACTTTCTCTCCAAGAGGGCAACTCTTCAACTATTAACTCAATGTGAGGGCATGTTTTTAAATGCCAGGAGGGCAATATGGGTTTCTCACATGGGTTTAATTTACACACCAAATTTCATTTTTCAACAGTTTTGTCTCCCTTCTCCACCCTCTTCTCTAGGCAGGGTACCAATTATTAAGCCTTAAGGACAGAGATAAATACAGCTCTGTAGCCAGAAGTTGTCTGTGAAGCACATTTAACAGATCAGGAGAGGCAGGGCACTTCAGGGTGTTGCCATGTCTAACTCCTGTAAGCTCTTCTCAAACGAGCATTTTCTTAAGCTACCACAGTGGTAAAAGGCACCAGTGGAGCAGCCTCACACAAATAACTTGATACACAGACGTGAAAAGAGACTTAATCTAAAGGAAATGCCTTTGTCAAATGGGGAAAAAGTTAAAATTCTTTTTACTAAATTATTTGAGGACAGTTTTTAAAAAGCAAATATTTCAGTTTAGTTATCATATCACATAGAATGAGTAAAGAAGGAAAAAAAGAGAAATATTCCAGCCTTACAGACACTTTAACTACTCACTCAGCAATTTGTGTGTTCACATATTATTTACTACTATGCAGGTGCACCAACCAGGGGCTTTAGACTATCCCAGCTAAAACAATACTGTATATGCATTTACATTACAAACACGTTAGATAGCTCAAACCACATTCAGAATATACCTATTGCTCTGTTGCTAATATTAGACACCCTGTCCAGCTAAGCCAGATATAATTATTCTTAATGCCAGCACCAAGTCATTAATCCCTTTATACCCCCAAGAAGAGATAACTTGAAGAGCAATTCCAGTTTGTTCTGGTTTTCTGATCACCCTGTTACATCCTGAATAGTTTTTGTTTTGCTGCTCCTCAACAGCTAACAACAACAACAACAAAAATGATGAAAAATAGGCCAAACAAGTCCTCACACTTTCGGTGACAAACTGTGATCGTCAAGCTGACAAGAATCATTCTTTTTTTCTTATCAGACTTCACAGAGCAAGTTTTCACATCCTATTCTACATGCCTCTATAGTGTTTCTATTCTATACACTCATCCTACACCCTCTATAGCATTTCTGCTTTCATGCTTTTTGCTTTCCATTACATGCTTATTTAAATATTAAGAAACAATAAAGATGTGCAAAACAAGAAGGACAACAGGATTTTAAATCTTTTTTCCTGATAATTACATCATTTATAAAAGGTAAATTCCTCTATATGGGAGAATATAAACATAGAAACTCCACATTTGTTTATCTGCAGATTGTCTACATCTATGTATTTGTAGTTGGGAAAGGGTACTAATAGTGAAATCTGTGAAACTGTAAAGAAAAATAACTCATCTGGGTGTTTGGGGTTTTTTTTTTGAAAACTTATCACCATTCTGAACTCAAATGTCTTCCACTTTGCACTGTACAAATCCATTGTGAATGGCTGTGCAAGAATTACAGAAAGATTTAAGGGTTTTTCAGATTTGTATTCCGCACTAAATCGGATTATAAGAAAATATAGATAAAGTACTGGAATGCAAGTCTATTTCCACTTTATGCAAAGCAGCTATTCAGCTTTCTACAAGGATTTGCTGGAGGAGGCCAAACTGTAGAGAGACTGGGGAAAAAAAAAAAGAAAAAAAAGGAAAAAAAAATATTGCCTGAATGAACAAGCCACTGGGTCATGGTTAACTTGTAGGTTAAAATTACTCTTATGACAATTTTGTAGTGTCAGTTCAGCAGCCCTTATTCATGCTATACAGCACTTGTGGTTTTCACTAAGAGAGAATTAAACTGAATAAAAGGATGAAAACTCATGTACTGAATTAAAAAATAGTATTCTCTGCTTTCAAAGCCAAGGAAATTGCTCCATGTCCTTACTGCTCAAATTATCTTTCAGAAACATACCAAATAGAAGGAGATCATAACATCTTTTTCGGGAAACATGTTAGAACTGGACTGTAATCTATTAGAGGGCAGGGTGCAGGAACTCCAGTAGCATGAAACGTGCACAGGGGTCACACACACATTTGTCAAACATCAATGAGAGCTCTGAGCTTTGTGCGGTAATGAGACCTCTTTGAAGTTTTGGGGGGGGGATTTTTTGAGAAAGGCAAGGACAGGGAGAGGAATAACGAATTTTAGATGACATACAACAAATTCTAAAACTCTTTAGCTATGCCATTTCCCATTTGTGATTATGGCAAAGGCGATGGGACAACCATATGTTCAGCTCCTGACATCCCCTTATGTTAATACACTTACCAGCATTAGCCAGAATGAACTTAAAGATGACCAACACCTTCAAAACGCACTCCCATTTACATTCACTGCATCACCTCTACCTTGCAGGACCAGCCACTTCTTTAGCATTTAGTGAGGCTCATCCTCCTGAGTACATTGGTGGGGAAAAAAATGCAAACCAAAACCAGTTGAATCCTTTGGGGTTTTTATCTTCCTGTGTATGACTGAAAAGCTGGGTTTGATAACACACCTTATGACTTCAAAGCACACACTGAGACTAATTTTTGTAAAGAAAATATTCACTGATGGGGTTAGCTCAGATATAGTTAAAACTTGCATTTCTCACAATCATCAAGACAAGCAGCCCTGTGAGATGGGGTTACAGCTGGGCAAACAGACAGATGAGCTCCCTGCGCCTGAGTAAAATGGATGCTGATTACTTACTACTCTATAGGGAATAGACATTTTTTACTATTTTAAATATTCACTCACTGAGTTCAAATTAAACTAAATGAGGGCTACAGCACAGCATGCTCGAGTGTTTCAGCCTTTCAGTGTTGAAAGATCTTAAGCTTGATAAATTCTTGTCGCCCCTCTTTACTCCTTTCTGTAAAATGAGAAAAATTATAATCACACCTCAAGGCAGACGCTGCTACATGTAGAATTTTTTGCATGTTTTGGTTCACGTAATGCTATGCAATGCTCTGAAACCTCTCAGCGATGCAAATGCAGGTCCAGTCAGTTGTAGCAAGCAATTGGAAAATTGCTTGTCCTGCAGAAACGGCAAAACGATTTGAGGGCAACTCTTCTCAAAGAGAGGAGTTTCTCAGTTATCTCTGATTCCACAACAATTTGCTAAAAACGTCAGGATGTCTCCGAGTACAAACAGTAAATGCAAAAACTGCTATCATTACTGTCTGATCCAGCAGGATGGTGCTCAGGTCTGAGGGTGCTGAGTGGCCTTGGATCTCCCTTGCATTTGGCAGATGGCAATGGTGCTCAGGACCTTGCAGGATCAGCCCTTAATCCAACATTCAAATCCTCTAAAAATGCTATGCCACCATGGACACAGCATGAAGCAAGAAATGAAAATTACGTTGAGAAAGAAAGGTCAATGGAAAAAAGAACATCGATATATAATTTGCTGCTAATGTATTAAAACAATTATAGCAGTTATGTCATCTAACCACCAAAGCTCTGAGAAATCAATGCACAAAGGAATAAAGAGCAAGCCATTTATTTCTGGCATTAGCTTAGAAAAAGAAAATACGTAAGGGCAAGATTTTTAACCTGCACAACCAGGATTTTTATGAGAGCACAAAAATCAGAATGAGGAATAATTTCTAAGGTCATCTCTCAGAGATCTCTGGCAGTATTTTAACATCTGCAGAATGAGTAAAACACATTCTGTCTGGTAAGGTCAAAGATCCTCCTAAAGTTGCATTCCAGTTGCTGCTATCACATGTATTGGAGCAGTTTCATATTTTGTTTGAGGGACAAAAAGCCCTGAAACCACAGGCAGAGAGCAAATGTCAAACTTGTCTAGCTTTAACGAGGCACTAATTTTTCCACATAGAAATCTGAAGCTCCTTTTTTTTTTTTTCCCAGGTAGGAGGGAGCCCTGGTGATTAATGTGCAGCTATAATGGTCCGCCTTATTTGAAATTATTGGACAAATCATCTACGCCTTAGACATTTTGAAGTATTAAAAATATTGCCTATAGCAGTCACCCTAAGATACTGCTACTTTTTGTTAAAAATAGCTCTTGACTACTGCAAATAAAACACTCAAGCTTTCCATGCAGTGAAACTTCACTTGACAGCAAACTGAGGTATTTTAATGCACACGTGAAGCCCTCGCACAACCTTCCCTGCAGAAGACAGCCCACTCCTTGTTCCCATCAGGCATCTCCCAAAGTACTTTAGGAGAAAATCCCATCCTCCCTTTCCATTGATTGTTTAAAATAAGCCAGCCAGACCAGGACTGCCTGGAGCAGCAGGATGGAAGATAAAAGATATAATGATTCCCTTTCATCCTTCTGGCCTTACGGGGCAGAAGAGATGGGCAGGAAGCCCTCGCACACAGTTGTCCTCCAGCAATGGACTACGAGGTACTCATGGCTGCTCAAGGCTTTTCCCACATACACCAGCTCAGCACACGTTTGAGTCTTAAGGGAACTCTAAAATTAGACTAGACATGCCCCTCTCAGAAAGTGAATATAAAGGAAAACGTGCTTCATCTTCATTCTTTTAATCTTTGCCATCCAACACTTGTGCAGCAATTGAAGAAGAACCAAGTTTCAAGTTCAGCATGTCCTCCTCATCGCTGAATTGGAAAAATCTACTCCTAGGCAACAGTGACCTTTAGATCTAATATTACATATAAATATAAAATATCATCACATCTCCAAAAAAAAGACCGTGAGTTCTTCATTTTTGGATCTACAACTTGATACTTTAAAATAGCGTATTTTTCAGTGACATTTCTGAGAATATAAACCCAAACCTCCTGTTTATAACCCCAAAATAATAAATATATTAAAAAAAAATCTGAATTGGCAGTATTTTACAAATATGTAATAAGTTAAGACCATTAGCCTGAAAATGTTTAACTTCAGTACCTAATGACAGGCTCCAAAATCCACTGTGTGCAGATAATACCCAGTCCAGCAGATTACGATGACTACAGTATGGTGACCAGAATACCTTCCCCACTGGTACGTAACAGGGATAAAGGACAGCTCAGACGACACGTGGCAATGCCACATCTAAAGCTCAGCAGGTCAGGTGCAATGTGTGGACTCCAGTGTGCAGCGTTATCCCCATCACCTGCCGCTGACTGCTTTCCATACCAACCAGAGGGATGGGTCCCTTAAGGGAAGAGAAATGTACAGATCCGCACTGTGTGTTTTTAAAAGTGTTCAGTGAGAAGCTTTGATCTATTATTTTCCCCCCTACGTAGCAGCAAGGGGAAATCTCTTTGTGCTTCGGCCCAGGGATTCTTCTTATAAGAAGAATCTTGTTTGCCTCTGGGAGCCGCATTATCATAAATATGCTAAGCAGCGTGAGCTCCCCAACATGTGGCACTGGAGCACGTGCAGGGAACATCACAGCATCTCTTCAGGGAAGCTTAGCAGGACAAAGCCTCTGCTGGGCAAAACGCTCCTGGCTCCTGAAGATTCGCTAGAACTGCCTGCAAAGGGAATGATGGCATTCACCTCTACTACTGGAGAGTAGTACTGCTACTGGAGAGAGTCCAGCAAAGGGCAACAAAGATGATTCAAGGATTGGAGCATCTCCCTTATGAGGAAAAGCTGGGACTCTTTAGCCTGGAGAAGAGAAGGCTGAGGGGAGATCTTATTAACGCCTATAAGTATCT
>BJBW01012794.1:3575-15011 GCA_004320125.1 Scolopax mira | reverse complement strand
CAGGGATGGGGCAGCCACAGCTTCTCTGGGCAACCTGTTCCAGTGTCTCACCACCCTCACAGCAAAGAATTTCCTCATAATGCCTAACCTGAATTTCCCCTCTTCCAATTTAAAACCATTACCCCTTGTCCTGTCACTGCATTTCCTGACAGAGTCCCTCCCCAGCTCTCCTGTAGGCTCCCTTCAGAGGTTGGAAGATATTTGACTACACAGCAAGCAGAGGTGTTGGGCGCTGTGATGTGGCTCAGGGCTGGCAGCTATTAAAGGGAGGTCTTAAGAGCCCACAGAAAGCCCCATCGGGCACTACGTGTTGGGGAAATGGGCAGAAATCTGTTCCAAACGAATGCTTCAAAAAGAGCATTTTTCTTTTTGCTCTGGGTGTCCTCTGAGCACAGGGGTTTTTCAGAAAATGGCAAGAAAACAACGGCACCAGCCTCTACACAAGTAAGTACCACCTAACAGGCAGCACGACAGGGAGCTGAGTAAAGGAACAATAATTGTAGTTTGGCTATAGCCAAAACTCAGCCCCACTCCAGCTCACAAAAAGACCGAGGCTGTTACTTCATAATACCGTGAAACCGTTTGAACTCGGGGCATGTTAAGAAGGATTGCGGGGGAAGGAGGAATTAACAGCACGAGAGTAAATTTAGTTCACAAGGAGGGAAAAAAGCAGCTTTGAAGAACAGATTTCTTTCAGATTCTTAATACACAACCTCAAAGCACAGGTCTTCAGTGAATCCATCCTTCCACCCTGTGGGCGGGGAATGAACATGCTCTTTATGTTCCTCAGAAACTGTTAATCTGACAAAAAAATCATTGTATTATATAGCATCTTCGAGCACTGGAAACACTGGAATTCAAACTCTGTAAACAGTGAGTGAACTGTATTCTTGGACTCAAAGATGCAGTATGTATGTCAAGATACAGTTTCATGTTTTCAGCATTCTTACATAAAAACTCTCCCACTCCATGAAAGCGTCTTTCAAAAAAATAAAAAAAATAAAAAAATAAATCTTTCAGAGCACCATATCCAAGTTTTATAACATCACAGAGTCGGCGCCTGGGAAGGAGTGCTCTGCTCTAGTCTGAGAAACAAGTTTTTGAATTAAGAGCCACATCACTAAGGACTAATAGCAACAGAGGAGTCAATAATGGACACCCACCCCTACTAATGCTGGCAGATGGTCGATCTCTGTGCTGTGGAAAAGAAGCACAAAAAGAGAGTACCGAAGACAGTGTTCACTTTTTCAATGGTCTACTGGTCAGGGATTGGTAGCAAAAAGCCTACACCAGGATGAAAAGAATAACACTAAGCAGAGAGAATGAGTCAATACCCAGGAAAGATAGGAGACCTATAGTGAGAGCTCTGTGGCTGGTGTTTAAGAGCTCCATGGTTGGAGCTCCTGAAGGACTGAACAGTTTGTGGCTCCTGCTGAAGGAACAGGACGTGCAGATGCTTCATAAGATGCAGCAACACTGGTATTTCAGTTTTGCACTTCCAGTTCCTACTCTCACAGTTAACTGACCTCCCAACCCACACACCATCTGTTGCTATTCCTCTCCTGCTACTCTCTTACAAATCAGGTCTCACTTTTCCTCTCCTAGAAACAGCAGCTTTGAGATAACTGTGTATGTCTTATAATTATTCAGTTTCAATGAACCACACTCTGGAAAACATGAAGACAGGGCTGAGGGTTGTCTCAGGGGGGCTGAGAAGATATAGAAAGTTGTGTCACCTTCACAGTTGGGGCTGTCCTCTCCCTTCATACATTTCACATTTGGTGGTTTGATCTCACCATGCTGCAGGAGAAGGGATCTCCCTCCAGTAGGCAGAAGTCAGTAAGAGTTACCACAGTCTAGACTCATTTCAGAATTTGGCCATGACTTTTTGCAAAGCTAATGTTGACTTCTTTGGCCTTCGATGTCCGTACGGCTAACGCCAGACAATATGGCATGAGTTGCAACAGAAGGATCTGGCCTGCTTCATCTCCAGATGCAGCCACAGAACTGACCCAACCTCCACTGTGGTGTTTAAGCCTGAGACAGAATCATCCCTAGTCATTGGCGTTCTTCTAAGACCTTGTTAAGAGATCTCTTTGGCATCACCACTGTGCAGTGACTCAGTTTTCCTTTTTGCCTCAACCTCAACCTCCTGACCTTGGAAGACCAGTTATTTGTGCTTGATTTGACACCAACCAGCCACAGTCAAATGATTAGAAAAGGACTCAGACTAATGCAGGAACTGGGACAAGCTCTCCTGCTTTTTTTGTCACCAAAATGCAAGCATTCTTATAATATAAAACCTTGTGATATTTAGATTTTATAATATAAAACCTCATACTCACTTCTTGGCTCAACACCACCAGACAATCAGCAATTATCAAAAGCACTATTCTGAAAAAAGTTCTACAGAATTATTTCTCAAATATACCAATATGTCTCTTCATAATCTCAGATACTTAATGCATCTGTTAATTTAGAGATATATATGGCCATACACCCTTTCATAGATTTGAAACACTCCATTGGTTTTATAATTCATATTGCCTAGAGCTCCAATGTCATTAGAGCGAAAATGATTTTACAAATAACTGATTAAAATTCTTTAGGGACACACTGATTTTTCAGAAACCTTACCAAATTCCCAGTATACAAACAACTTGTCTCCCAGGTACCTCATCAAAATATTTGTATCACCCAAGTCTATTTTGCAGTACAGCAAATGAACACATTCTGCCTTTTACAACCTAAAAAAAAACAAAAAAAACAAAAAAAACCCACAAAAAACAAAACCCAAAACCTTTTTCACTGTCAGAAGAAAATTATTGATCTTCACCCCTGAAAGACCAGCACTTCCCAGTTCCTTTCTGCTTCAACCTCTAAGATCATCAAAACCCATACTATCTACAGTGCAAAACTTCATAATAAATGGTTTCACACTAGGCTTTTATGAAGGCTCCTTATGACTTTCTCACATAGCAAAAGGTGATTGACAACTAGCTATAATAAACCACAAAATTACAGAGGAAAGACTGAGGAACTAACAATACTATGATAGAATTGACTAATCATATACAGTGGGTAGCTTTTTCTTCTGCAAATTTGACTCAGACAGAAAATACATGAAACACTTGGGGCCCTACCACTGTCCCAAGCTATTCTTGCACAGGGTACAAAAAATTTCATTTAGGTGCCCAAGTTGCCCAGGTACTCCTGGGCACACTGAAACCATGAGTTCACCTGATGACTACCTTGGTTTCTTCTCCTCCTTGAAAAGGTCTACTACGGTAGGCATGCCTACACCATGAAAACTATTTGTGGTGATGAACTGAGAGACCTGATCACTAAGGACGTTCAGGAGCCTCTAGGATGTAACAGTGAAACAATCCAGGAGCAGCATCCCAAGACTCTGCCTTTCTGAAAATTTGCCCTAAACAAGCTTCAGTGCAAAAAGTGTTTCAGGCTCCTAGTCCTCATTTCCCAGAAATAACTGTCTGAGCTCCTGCCAGGAGACGGTATCTTAGACATATTCCCCTTGCTGGCATTTCTTATTAGCTTAGGCACCACAGCGTGTGACACGTTGCCTGCAGTGAGTCCCAGACATGGCACTCCTTCTGCAAGCTCACTAATGTGACAGAAAATCATCCTACCAAAGGGGGGAAAAAAAAAAAGAAAAGTTTCCTACTAAGATACTTAGATCCACTAGTATGGTACAAGGTCAAACCAAGTATATCAGAGGAGAAGGGGCTACATGGCAATGAACAGAAGGACAACTGGAAGAGCAGGAGATTGGTTGGTTGGTCCCAACCTCATGCTATCCCCAGGGCTCCTGCCTCTCTCTCATCCCAGCTCCAGGTCCCACCGCACCATTTGCAAAGCCATTTAGCAGAAAACTGTTCACTCTCTGCTGCCAGATGCAGTAATAACTCGCTCAGTTGTCCAACTGAAGGAACTAGGACCTTATTAGATCCTTAGATTCTGATTAACTGCTTCCGACGGCAACATGCTGCGTGTGATGTACTGGGACAGATCAAAGATCCCCATAAAATAGAACCAGGTCTTTGACAGGGGCCAACAGAGGATGCCCAGGGGAATAAAAAAGCTAAGAAAAAGACAAATATAGAGTTATCTTTCTGTGACATACCCTCCTAGCTTCCAGCAACTGACAATATAGACTTTCCAAACTGGAAATCGCATTGACGTCACTGCACTCATGATTTTGACAGGATTTTGCCTAATTTGTTTTCAAATCCTTACAAACTTTGGCTTCCACAAAATCCTCACAACAATGAATTCACAGTTAAGCTGTGCATCATTTAAAAAAATATATCTCTATAATAGTTATAAACCAAATAATCTCACTGTGTTACAAAACACTTCCCACATTATGAGAAACAATGAATAATCTTTCCATACTCACCTTTTCCACACAATTCATAATCTTGCAGACCACACCATATGCCTCCTTTACAGAAACTGTTTTTCAATGCTGACCAGACCTAGAGTATATACCCGTCTATGTATTTAATCTATACTTCTAATTGCAGACATTGCTGCTCCACTTTTCGTGGTTCTTTGGGGTTTTTTTGTTCATTTACAACCTTTCTGAGCTGGGGGAGTAGAAGGAACTATATTACACATACCATATTACACAGTTATACAACAGCGTAGCTATGGTTCTTGCTTATCTGCTTTCCTAATTGCCCCAAATACCATTTGCCTTTTTGATCCATGCTGATCAAGAATTTCCAAGAAGTATCCACACTATCTCCAAAGACCTATTTTCTGCATGACATTAGCCAATTCAGCAGCCTCTGAATATGTATAATGAGGATTCCCTTTTCTCCACGTCTGAAAATTCATTACTTTGCATTTTTCAAACTTGGATCTCATCTGCAATTTTATCAGAGTCACACAGATTTTTATTCCTTTCATCTTTCTTCAGCCACAGGGCTGGCTCGAGGGGGGCACACTCCCAGCTCATTTTCCCAATCCTATGCTGCCCTGTTCTTCCTGCTTTCATGAGGCTATTTCCGAGCTGGATCAGCTTCCTGAGCTAACTCACCTTGCAGAGACACCTAAGCAAAGTTTGCCAGTGTGATGACAGGACAACGTGACAGCTCCCAGGGCAGTGAGAGGTGGGAATAATAGGTTGTAGGAAAACATAATCTTGCATGGTAACCAAAGGTGAAACCATGGCTTCATTTATGAGGCCCTCAAACATTTAATTGTATCAGGACATTCTGTTACCTCAGTTTTCATTCCACACTAAGCAGCACCCGATCTTCAAGGGCAATTTCTCTCCATTTTAAACTCTGACAATTTACTTTTTTAAATTTACGATTTACTTTCATTTTATCTCTGATAAAATCATCAGTCCTGAAAAGCATATTCTCCCTTATCAAAAGGATCTTTACATTTCTTTAAGGATTTTTGGCAAGGGACTTTATCAAAAGCATTCTGGAAATACAAATATATGATATAGGCAGACCTTAATCCTTAAGATTCTCTTAAGGAGAATCCTTAAGAGCTCTACAGGATGCACAAGATCACGCTTCTCTCTGAAAAGAACAAAACATTTCCCTTCCCTCAGTACAGTATTTCTGCGTGCATTTTTTTCCTTCTACTTTCAGTGTACTGCCACCCAGCTCCCCAGCACAAAGTCACAACTTCATGCTGCAGTTTTGCATCTGATCCAAGTTCAGCTGCTAAAGGCACCGGTCCTTGGCTCCTGCTGCCCCCACCTGCGCATCTCCCCCTCCCCGCCACCCTCTGCCTGGCTCAGGGGCAAACTTTGTGCCAATGACACATTGGGTGGATCAAGAAACTGTTCCATCTTAAAAGTAATAATTCAGTATTTCCTCGGTTAGTATCCAGCAGGACCAGCTCCCTGCTGGGGTCTGCTACAGAATCACACACACAACGGGCTCGAGAGGCACAAGAGGGACCAGGGCAGCGGCAGGAATGAGGGGTTGGGGAAGGTTGAGCTGTTACCTTTGACTACAGCACCAGTTTATACTGGAATAATGTACTGGTAAAATGACAGCCTGATTGCTTAGATGTTCACCAAATTTTTTTAATTGGCATCCCATTTTCCACCTTCCTCTGCCACTGAAGCCGATTTGTATAATAGATTACATGCTACTGTTCGGCATTTAGCAATTTCATATCCGACTTCCTTTAGAAGTCTTTGGGGAGCAGCATCTGATCCTGGTGATTTGTTATTATTCATTCTATTGATTTATTCTAAACCTACTTCTACTGACACTCCAATTTGAGACAGCTTAGGCTAATACTGCATGAAGCAACAATCCTATGCGAGAACCTTCCCATGGTTCTCTCGCACTGAGATAAATAATTATTTTAGCTTTTCTGCTGTTCTTATGTTGATGTTGCTCCATGCACATTAACTCTGCCAAACTCATTCCTCTTCTATAGACATGGCACTAATATGTGTTTAGCCTACTCAGTTCACAAAGTTTTCCCAAGACTTTGGGGAAGAGTTTACAAAACCCCTCAAAATGATGACAGACAACATGTCATTATAAAGGGCTGGTAAGAGGAAGGGCTAGGAGGCATTTATTCTTTCCATCCTGCAAGCTGGAAGATAGGATCACAAATTGGGCCAGTATTTATTCTCTGTGACACCAGTCCACATGCATCATTCAGGTTGATTGCATGGCAGTCAAAGAAGTGTGGGTTTTTTTAACAGCTTCTACTCATCAGTAATAAAGCACAGTGAGCAAAAGTCTTAACAGCATCCTTTATAGGCTAAGTAACAAACAAAAATTATCAAAAAGCAATAAGAATTTTTTTCTTGGATTATTAAACAAAGGACAACACCTAGAAAAAGCAGAGCTGTGCCCTTTTTTTGCAACATCATTTAGCAGCTGACAACAATCAGCTCAGGCAAGGCAGTACCATTCTCCTGAAAGGTCACCCACAGTTCCTCAGAGGGTGCCATTACCCAACATGCCCCACCAGTGGCACTGGTGCAAGTATAGGAACAGAATGGATTAAACAAAAGTAACACCATCCTTGATGAGGATTAGTTCAGTTACACATGTATTTTCTATGCCTAACATTTTCTTCTTGGATGTTGACATATTTGAAGTGCCTCTCTCAGTTCAATTCTTAAAACTTCAAACTGTTCTCTAAAGTGTGCACTCAGCAGACACCCCACAGTGTTTCCAACCACCTCAGTGATGACTCAGAAAAGTTGTCTGTTACAGAAATTTAAAGTTTCCACTCATCTCATGGTAGGAAAGAAGAGCAGTTGTCTCAGAGGGTGGTACATTACAGGTTACAGTAAACCAGCGAGATGAAAACTTTCTCCCTTTGAGATGGAAGGCTGGCAAGACTTTGTTACTGCCAAGCTCTGATTTAACATGATGCCACAAGAACTCACATATAGTCTCTGACTTAGCCATCGCAAAAAAACCCTCTGTCCTTAAACTGTTAAGTAGCTAAGCTTAAAGAGTCTTGTAGACCTCAGACTTTTCAAGACATTCTTGCCTAGAGAAGTCAACTGAGGAATAGACTAGTCTAGCAGTGCACCCTGCAATGTCCCCTTTAGTGTCCTCAGTTGCTGTAACAGACATTGAGACTCTTCTTCAGGACGAGTAAGAGAAGGTGTCCCTATCTATTTTTTCACAGAAGAGGATGCTGGAGGGGTTCAAGGCCAGGCTGGATGGGGCTTTGGGCAACCTGGTCTAGTGGGAGGTGTCCCTGCCCAGGGCAGGGGGGTTGGAACGTGATGACTTTGAAGGTGCCTTCCAACCTGAACTGTTCTACGATGCTACGCTGCAGCAGAGTGCTTAAGGTATCTCACTACAGGTTTAGTGGCAGCTAAAGGGAGCCTTGAGGCCTGGGCTGGACCTCAGTTAAATTTATTCCAGAGGAGCCCCAAAGCTCCTCTTTACTCCCCCAGATGCAAACAGTACCTGCTGAGCTGGGCTAGAAAAATGGGAGGATGGCTGGGAGCAATACACGGCACATCATTCAGCCATGTCAGTGTTTATAAACAGCAGAGCTCCATGACCACGCCAGCCCCAGGAGATAGTGGATGCTTTTTTTTAATGACATAGAGGGTTGCAGTTATGATTTGCTATACAAAGGGTGGGAATAAAAACAGGCAGAGCATCCGTCCCTGGGAAGCAGTGCAAAGGGTCAAACAGAACAACAGCCCCCTGCGCACCAGGGTATGGAAGAACAGCTTTTTCTCATGTTCTTTACAGACACAAACAAGCAAACTGTGTTGGGGGCTGCAGGGAAAGCAGGAGGCCAAGGAAGTCATCCTGGAACTGGCAAACCAACAGCAGGAGCAGCAGCTGGGAACGACAATCTCATCCTTTCATGTTCTGCAAAGCTATGCCTGCTAAAACACAAGCCTGCGGGATTCTGTAACTCAACCGTCCTCTGAGATGGGACAGACTGGAACTACAAAAAACACAAAGAACAGCAAATCCAACCACACAAACGACAGAAAGATACCTTCGGCTGCATGCACGAAAATACATGGGCAGTACAGTCAATATCCCATACTTCCTTATGCCAAATACCACTCAATCTGCAAAAAAGACTGATAAAAATTATTACAGGGGCTCTCGCCAGGGAAAACATTGGGAAGTCCCAAAGCCTTTTACTTTGACGACATTCTATATTACCACATTAATAAAGTCAGAAGAAAAAAGTGTATGATGAACTAACTACCCTTGAGGAAAGGGATGGCCACTGGGCAAGGCTTAGCACACTTCTTCACCATGGCAAAAAACTGAAGCCACAACTACTTTGTTCAGCCCCTGGGATCCAGTTAACCCTGGCTACAGGGCAGAGATAATTGTTTCTTTCTAAAAGGAGTTAGGATAAGACAGAAGAGGTGAGGGGAAGCCAATCAACCTTTAAATACATTACCATCTGCTAACACCCAGGCAAGTAGTGGTTTAGCATTTGTTTTGAGGGCAGTTTACCAGCCCTTCTCTGTAACAATAAGAACAGGCTTATGAACAGCCTCCTGGTGAGGGAAGGGAGAGAGAGAGCAAAGAAAGAGAAGGTAGTACACGTGAGAATGATATAGCATCTAATTCTTTAGGTAAGGAGTGCTTTGTATTTGCAAACACCAAAATACAATGCATATCACTAGTGAAAATGTCATCATTGTTTTCCAGCAAGCCTGGGAGCTTACAAAAAAAAATGAAGCACACTATAAAAATAGACAGGTAACATCCCTCAATCTGCATGTGATAAGCACTAATGGAAAAAACTTACTCTGGTTCCAACATTTGACCTTAAAGGGCCAAAGAAGGACCCTCACTACACTAAGAGCTGCCTCAAGTAAATTACACTCAGAAGTAGTCTGAGGGCATCTGTGGAAGGAAACAATCACAGCCTCTCTCTGCACTAAATATTAATGTCTAGGCAGACAAAAGCAGCACTAGCAACACCGTAATAATATCACCAGCAGACACTCTATATGTTTCTTCAGGGCATCCACACATCAGCACTAGGAATATGCCTATTGTCCCACATTAAACTAATGACTTGTTCCGAAAACCCAATCCCGCCGTTCCTTGGGGAATCACAGATGTTATTTATATTTTCAGTCACCTAAAAGGATTAAAGTGTGTTTATTCTCAGTAATCTCATTTGTGAGATTGAGAGAGATACATACAGGCAGCAGGAGTATGCGTTTTAACCCTGTTGGGAACGATGAAACACACAGCTCCATTTCCAGCCAGCTGCCTTCCTCAGCTCTTCAGCATTCAGGACCTCCAAAAGTCTCGCTGGCCTGGCCACTTCCATTAAAACTATCTACGAATCCCAGGTTGCAGGCACTTCAGATAAACTACCCCAGGAGCTCCTGGTGACAGCAAGCTGTGCTTAGAGCCAAGAGATCCAGCTGAAAATTAAACTGCATGTCAAGTAGCCCGATCAATATAATAATCGCCCCAGGCTGGAGCAAATTACAGTCTCTGGTTGAAGACACACAAGTAAAGCATCAGGCTATATACGCTGTGTCCTGGCGTGTGAGGAAATCTATAAGGAGTCCTTAGGAAACACCAGCAGACGTGCCAAAGGACCGGGGTGGTGGCAAACCCAGTATTTGGCCGGGAGGCCAAGAAAAGAACCGTGATGGAGATAATAATAGCTGGAGGCTACGAGGAACGGCCACGGCAGCCTCCGCCTGAAGAGCCACGGGTGCCGCACCGGGCACGCCGCCGCCTGCGCTTCCCAGGCAGCACCGAAAGACGAGTATATATATATATATATTTTAAAAAAAAGCCCAACCCAGGCTGAAGTTGCCGCTAAGCGTGTGGCTCCTCAGCCGCTTGGCTAATTGCTGCCATGCCTGCCCCGGGGCCGCTCCGCCACCTCCCGACAGCCGCCCCGCTCCCGGCTTCGACACCGGGATGGCAGCCGGTTTTCGGCACCGGGATCTAGACCTCCCCCCCCCTCTCATCCCCGCCCGGGGACAAGTGTTTCCCCATCCGCCGTCTCCCCACCGGGTTCGCTCCTTACCCGTCTCTTTGTCCTGGGCGCTTTCCAGGTGCAGGTCGCTGAGGAGATGCTCCAAAATCTTCTCCGGCGTCCCCGACACCACCACGTATCTGTCGGAAAGCAGGGAGTCGCCGGAGTCATCCTCGGTGGAGGATTGCGAGCGGCTGCTCCACTCGTCCTCCTCGTCCTCCTCGTCGATGTACTTGAAGTAAGGCACGTCGAAGGTGGGCAGCGGCCGCTCCCCGCCGCGGCCCGACAGCGCCTCGGGCACCCGCACCCTACCGCTCCCCATGGCCCCCCCCCCCGCTCCCCTAGGCTCGCCCCCCGGGGGACATCGCTCCCCGCCCGCCCGCCGCCGCCGCCGCCTCGGAGCCCGGCCCGGCCGGCCCAGCCCCGCACTCCCGGAGCCGCGGAAGCCTTACCTCCCGCGCCGCTCGGGGGCCGGGCTGCGTGACCACACCTTCCGCAGCACCAGCGCTGCGCCGGCCTCCTCCCGCACCCGATCGCCGCCGCCTCCATCGTCCGCCTGCCGTGTGCGGGGGTTGGGGAGGGGGGGGGGAACGACAGAGAGAAAGAGAGGACCCGTCAGTGCCCGCCGCCGGCTCCGGGGGTGATGCCCGGAGAACGGGGGCTCTTTGCACCGCTCCCCTTTGTGAGAGCGGCTTTGGCAGCCTGTGAGGGATTCCAGTTCGGGGGGGGGGAGGAGTGTTAGGTGGTAAGGGAGGGGGGATGCGGGATTCCGCGTCCCCCAGGTGATGGCTTGTTGAATTTCCAGCCGGTCAAATCAAGCGTCGGGGGCAAGTGACAATAGACAGAAAGCAGCAAGTGTCTCCCTCCTTAACTTCAACAAAGGTGATCACAGAATCATTGAAGGGTTTGGGTTGGAAGGGACCTGAAAGATTCATCCAGTTCCAACCCCCCTGCCCTGGGCAGGGACAC
>BJBW01012793.1:3150-14184 GCA_004320125.1 Scolopax mira | reverse complement strand
AGTTCATTCTAAACCTCTGTATCTCTTTATCTCTTCCTCTCCTCTCATTTGGGGGGGGGGGGAAGGGTCATCTGTTGGTCCGGTTGCAGTGATTTCAGCTGAAACCACGACACACACTCAGCTTTTACTCAGTGTTCAAGCAAAGTCCTTCCATTTGGATTTTTGTATTCTTGAGTATGTTTGTATTGGGATACAAGCAGAAGTGTGTTTCTATTTCAAAAGAAGAAAAATATCTAAAAGTACCAGTGTCATCAAGATTTAAGCTTCTTCATTACTTAATGGGTATCCTAAACAGAATCCTAACAGAACAATACCAGCTTGATTCCGGGGAATCTCTTAAGACCACAGGAATTGCATTAGCATATGCTTAAATCACCTTCTAGCTATCTGCTAAGATAATTTCCAAAGACCACAATTCTTTGCAGGATTACAAAGTGTGTGTTGTACATCTCACAGTTAAGAAAGCGATGATATAGATGAAATAAACTAATTACTTGTTGTGAAGACTCATTATTTTATAGAAACAGACTCAAAATCTTATTTCTGTCTACACTCTTTGGAGGAACTTTGGTCCAAATTCTCCAGGCATGCAGTTTTGTGTTGCAACAACCATGAAATTGCAGTGTGCGAAGTTGCTCTTTCTCAGTCTCTCCTGTGACTTGGACTCCTATTTCAAGATTTTCATATTCACAAACCAAGCTGTGACATGCCAAACTATTTACTCAGTCCTCTCAGGGAGGTGAGAGATGATACCTTTTGTTTTCTAGTGCCAACATCCACACCAAATCAGAAATAAATTTTTTATTTCATAACATTAAAAGTAATTCCCAAGTGTGTGCAGACAGAAAGATCTAAGTACCTCATCTGACATAATTTCCTCTATGAAGCAATGTGTATATATAGCCCTGTTCACTTATAGAGTCTGCTATCAATGTAGTTGTGTGTATGGCATATAGATATTAAAAAAATTAGGGATTCCAATCTGCAAATTGAGAACTAAATTCCATTTAGTTGAAGGGGGAATGGTATCTTGTGACTTTCCTTTCATTACCTCAAAGAAAGGTCCAAGACATCTCTAATGATAGTAGATAATTATGTTTATCATTATGTCTATCTAGTTTCTGCTTCATGCTATAACAGTCAGGTCATATCTTATTTTGGTAAATTTTACATACTGACATAAACTAGCATTCTCCAAATTATTTTAGACCACTGTAGTTAAAAATAATCCCTTTGTTCAAATAGTGTTCTTTTCTAACATTAATATTATTTAGCAATGCAATGTGATGAATTTCTTCATGAACTTGAACTTCTTCTGTCTTCTGGGAATACCTTCCTTCCCTCCTCACTGTATATAGCACTGGAGGAGTGCCAAATGTTTTATAGACAGCAAAGAAAAATAGCTATTTTAAGGACTTACTCTCTCTATACACACACATACATGTATATAAAATATAATAATGCAGAGTATTATTTGACATCTAAAATCATTTCTGAGGAAAGACAGACGTTTTTTCTGCTTATAGTGATTTATCTCTGTGCCATGCCTACTAGGGGCCAAGAAAAAATTAGCATCAAAGCAAAATGGAATCTGAAAGCTTCATCATGTAGGTGTAATTAGATAACATTAATGTAGCACATTAGGGGTTTTGTTCAAGTTGATTTTTTGGAAAAGATTTAAAGGAAAGGGACAGCCCTTGTCAAACACTGTTAAGGAACAATTTCTAAGTTTATTATCACACAATTCTATTTTCCTGTGTGCATTCTGTGTTAGTCTATTTTTTCTTCTACTATCTTGTTCACCTTTCTTATATCCTAGTCTTCATTTTCCAGAACAATTATCTTTTAGTAGTATTTGTAGCCCAATTAGAGCCTCTAAATGCTGACTTTCTCTGAAAAAAACTTATTATCATTTCTTATACACCATATAAAGACAGTACTTATCAGTGTTTACTTTTAAAATAGAAGAACTCATTGAGTGAAATTCTTTGGAGGGCTTTCCTGGATTTACCAGTCTTTAATTATTTCAGAAATGGTGCTATCATGGGTTGCTTAATGAACTTCTAAGTGACACCAAGTCCTGGGTAAAACTACAGGTAAATTAAGAAAAGGAATACAGTGCAAATGCATTTGCATGAATTAGGGGCTGTGAGAAAGAGAAAGCTAATGAATATAGAGAGGTACACCTGTATCTCTGTCAAGGAGAGAGCAATAAAAATGATCAAAGATCTAGAAAATAAGACCTCGTGTAAAGTGCAAGCCCTGAGACAGTCCAGAAAAAAAAAAGAGAAAGAGCAAATATATTACTGTCAGGCATTGCTACAGAGGAGAAGAATAATCTGCTTTCCACAGCAAGTAATGAGCTTAAACTGTAGCAAGTTTCAAGGTAGATGATTTTTTTTTCTAACTCTGAGGAAAGCAATACCTACAATAAATGGCCTGGAGAGATCATGGAGTCTTCCTCATCAGATGATATCGCGAACAGGTTAGAAAAGCACTTAAGAAGAATGATACAGGTCTGTTGATTATTCCACCAGTGAATGGATTAGAGGACCTGTGAAGGTTTTTTTCTGCTTTGCAATTTTATTATCAGACATTAGCAGAAGCTCTCACTTTTCCCAGTTCTTGTGCAGTCCTCCACTTGGTACCAACTGCAGCACCCTGCAGATAGCCCCGGGAAAATGGAGGCAGGGTTCAAACAATTCTGGCTGGAGAATTTGGAACAGGGTTTGGAGATAGATCTTGGCCTTTGCAAATGAAGACCTAACTGTAGAATGATGTCGACTAGCTATTAATATTGTGATATGAATTATAACCTCCCCTAGCAGTGCTATTCATCAGTGTTCACACACCACAATGAATCATTGCAGTGCATTGGTTTTGATAGCCAGTCTTTACAGCCTAAGAATTGCCAAAAATCTGTATTATTTTCTCCTCTTATGTTTGATGCATTTACAAAATACTTTGAAAAGCTAAATAACAAAAGACTTCTGACTGCTTAGCAATTTGTTCCTCTAAGAAAAGAGAGCGGGTTTAACGTCTCTTGTTTGCAGTGATACAGCTCCAACAAACAGGAACCAGAAAAAATGTCTATTACTTAGAGCTTAATGTCTATTACAAAGAAAAATGTAAATGGAAAACTCCTTTGCCCTGCTGCCACCCCTACAAGCAAACACTGGTGAAATAGATGTCAGGGTGGGCATTCAGTGACGATATTGATCACATTAAGTGTTGAAAGAAGAAACAAAGGTTTCACCTATCAAACCATTCATGCTGAGTTAGGTAAGCTGTAAAGCACTGTAGAATTATGAATAGTACACCTCCAAACTTTCTGTCCTATCCTCTAATATTGTGTAACTCTGAAGAGATCTGCTTTGACTTTGGGCATGATTTTTAATTGCACCTAAAAATAAACATTGTCGGAGTCAGTGAATATTACTGTTCAGCAGAGATAAAGAAAAAAGCAAGAGAGATCAGGATAGAGTTTCTATTAGCTACTCAAAAAGAAGAATAACTACATTTGGAAATTCTTGCATTTTAAATTGCACAGGCTACTTCATTATAAGAGACATTATTTTTAAAAGTGTAAGGTTTCAATTGATTTGAAACAGTCTGCTTAGTCTTTTACATGGAACTATTTGACTGTATTCAAAATAGAAAACACTGAAGAGCAGAGTAGTCATTATCTAATAGAAAAATCCAGAGAAGGGTATTGTGCTAATTAGAGTGATCTTCTTTCTCGATGAGCATTAAACTAGTAAGGAAAAGGTTTGCATTCGTTAAGCAATTTCATGCTACGTCAGCCTGAAGAGAAATGCCTTTGCGTGACTGTGCAAAACAAAACAGAATTGCTTCAGTAAATGTTGGTCAATCATTGCTTGCCAAGAATACTCATCCTTTCCCTAAGCAAATTTACAAAGTTATAGCATCATGAAAATGATGAATGATGATATTTATGGGGATTGAACTGGAAAACAAAACATATCTCAGTAGCATGTTCCGCTAATATCGGGTGGTGGAAGATATTCACGTTAACTGTGTTTTATTTTAACCTAATCACAAGATATGACAGTCTGCTTCAACAGGAACTACCTTTTGACATCTACTGAGGGATTTGCACACTAAAGCCCCTATATTTTCTAGGTACCAGCTGAAATAAAGGTGATTTGTCAATAGTCTTGACTATTGACAGAGGTAGAAAAAATTGCCTATGGCAGAGGTACCCATACTACTGTTTTAAATATAACTCTTATTTTTAAAAGTCAAAGAATAAGGTAAAATTTTCATATATGTGATTTTTATGCTTATGCATATTGATACCTATAATTTTTTTAAGAGATAGACTTCACACCAACATGAATATAAAGGATCTACAAATTATGATTTCCATAGTACTTGTATACAGGGATGATTTTGCAAAGATGGCAGTGATATTGGTTTGGATTTAAAATATTTCTTAATGTCTAGTTTCTAATAAAAACAGCAATTCCATAGTTCCATAAAAAGATTGAAAGGAGAATTAACCGTGGGTCTTCTTGATTGAGGATGGCTCAGTGTATGGATCAAATTCTCATGAAAGTGCTTGAGATTTCATAATTAAAGCTGATACCTGGGTGCATATATTTACAAATACCAAATTTAAGATTATACAGGAAACCTGCATTATTTCTGAGGTTCTGGATGCTGTGCTCTGCAAATAACATTCCTTTAAGTCTGACTTTAGAGTTTTATTATTCTTTTTTCTTGTTTTGACTTTAGATATATAGTATGTGCTTCCAAGTCTTTAGAGTGATAGATACTTGGAAATACACATTTACTGCCTTATATACTTTCTGCTTCTAACAGGTAATAATGTCAAAGTAGTTATTAGATTTCCCAGAGATTTACCCAGGTTTAACTTGAGTATATTTTTGTATCATTGTCTGATATTTAATTTGAAGTTATTCTCAGCCACTCTTTCCCTTTACTTGCCACAAATGCTTCCTCACTAGAGAAACATTAAAAAGCAGAGATTTGAATCAAGAAATAGATTCCAAAACATTTATTCACAAGCGAATATCTGATATACAATGAAAAAGGAACAGTGTGATGAAAGATGGAAAAATGGCTAGAGAAAAAACATGTGTTTTTCTTCTCAGGCTGTGAACCACTAGATACGTATGTAAGGTGTGTAGGTAGCTTAATTTTGTAAGAGAGTTGAAGGAAAGATTCCATCCCAGTAGATTTTTCCACTTAATGCTTAGTATTAAGAGGCCAATGAGAACATTAAAATTACTAGGAAACCATTGCTGAAAAAACAGTATTTTCATGCTTTTGTGAGCATCCCTCATGAAAGTCTTCTTATGTAATATTTTTATGTGGGGTTAAAAAACTTTCCCATATTCCTTGTAACTTTTCCTTTTTCCTGCACACCCACTTAGAAAATAAATAAATAAATATCCTAACTCCCCATCAGGGAAACTCCTGTCAGGGTTCATCATTACCATGAGAGAGCAGGAGGGCATTAATCTCTCATCAGAATAAAAAAAGGCAAACTTTCCTTTTTTCTCTCGTCCTTCCTAGATATATGCAACATCTTTCAACATCTCTGTGCCACAGTGCAGGTGCCTGGTGGTCTTTTCTATTCTTATGACCAATAAAATTCTATGATGTTAACAGCCCCCCAGAACCTATCCATGCCCTAACTCTCTCAAGATAGTCTGAATTTAAGCTGACTTGCACACCAAAGGATAGGCTCATCGATACTTACAGAAATATACATCTTATACCTGTCTAATTTATTAGATCACTCCTAATGAAGGAACTGTTTAATGAAAAAGGTGCAATTATCGTAAAGCAATGTTCTAGTTGATAATGATGCCTAGAGAGGTGGTGGACTCTCTGTCTCTGGAGATATTCAAAACCCACCTGGACACATTCTTGTCTAGGAGGACCTGCTTTGGCAGGGGGTTGGACTAGATGATCTCCAGAGGTTCATTCCAACCCCATAGCATTCTGTGATTCTTTGATCCCGTGGTGGAAACACAAGTCACAAAGGAGGAAGCTCCAAACAACACAATTATTTCTTTGCTCTGAGTCTCTTCCCAACCTATGAACTTCAGAATTTTTTTGAGACTTCTCTCAATTGCAGGTGCCATGTTCTGCTGCATGGATGTTCTCCTCCTAAAAATGGCCTTCTGAATCCATTAGTACTGCCACAGATGCGTTAGAGTGTGCATACGACTGTGTGCCAGTCAAGGGGGCATGGGGGAAGGACAGATATTTTAACTGATATTTGCTACAAGTGAAGCTTCAAAACTTGTTTGAGCAAGTTCTTTCCTAATCTAGGATCTTTTGTTGCACTGTGACTTTGTTCTTTTACCCACTGCCTAACAGAAAGCAACATTTTTATGTTTATAGGAAAGTGTCTTTCCAGCAATGTGGATGTGATTAATGATTGTGACTAGTACCCTGGTTTACCTTTTTTATTTTCTTAAGGTGTCAGATGACTTGTGGTTTTGAAACACCGTGTGGCATTTCATATATATGGCCCATATGACGCTCTTGCTGTGTGATGGTTGTACTTCGATTTGGTGACTTTAGAGAAATCTTGGAGCAGGTCTAAACACATGTGGAGCACACACAAACACACCATTTGTTTTAGAGGTCAGCAAGTCCTCCCATTGAGTGTGAAGCATGGCTACTGCTGCAAGTAATTAGGATTACTGTAGCGTGGGTAATACTTGGTTTAGCTTTGGGGGTTTGAGTATAGTTATCTGTGGTCCGTAGCACCATTTGTCGATTCTGCACCACTATTTTCCTTAGTCTTCTTGCTGTCTTATCAGGCTTTGTGATAGATATCCTTGGCACAGAGGGAGAGAGATAACAGTCAGTAATTGCTAGTTGGAAGCCTGTGTGATTCACTGTTCTATGTAAATCTACTGCTTGTGAAAAATGGATTTAATGTGCCTCAGATGCTGTCGTTTATTGTGTTGTGTGTTCCTGGAGGCATTGCTGTACCTGATCCTGTGTAATGCTGGTGGTGACTTTTGGCTTCCTTGGAGAGCAATATAAGATGCTTCTCTGAATCATACTCATGAGATGACAGCATCTCTGTAAATGTCCTTTTCACCTGTCATACAATTACAAGACCTTACGTATAGTCCATCTAACATCATAACCTGAACGAGTGTTGGAAGAGTGTCTCATAAAAGATTGGTCAGAACTGATATAAGCTGTATATTTTGTTCTTCCAGATAAAATGGATATAACAGATTTTAACAGATATGCACTAACATACTTTTACCATGCTGTTTATTTTCCTTAATATTGAACTTTGTTTCACTCTCTATGAAAGTAAACAGTCGTCACACATCCCAAACATTTACAGAGCCACATAGATGACCCCAGACTTGTTCCCACTGACTTCTCTGGGGAAGTTTCAAATAATGCAAAATACCAACTTGGAGCAGGAAACAGAAAAAAAAATACTATCTCATACAGGCAGATCATTGCCATGGGGTGTTTACTTCTTAAACTATCTTTACGATGAAAAGCCAATTGACACTGTTTGAAAGTTCATCAAGAAAAGAGATTGAAAAAAAATTATAATGCAGCATTAATCTTTATTTCTCATAGCTGGAACGATGTTACGGTACAATAAATAACATTGGGTTTTGTACTGTCTTGTCAGAATGTGCTTGGTAAATACATTACTTCTAGTTATGTTTTAACAACAAAGACAATGTTGTTGACATCAAATGTTGCTTTATAAAATGAAATTAATATCAGATAAAATAATTCCCTAATAGGTTCAGATTTAGCAAAATTCTGTTTATGTCAGAATATGAATTGTCTTGACTTCCAGTTACTCAGAACGCATTTCCCTGCAGTTCTGATGATGCTCCCTGTTAGGAAACACATTTATCTGTGGAAAAAATACAGATCCGTCTCATGGTCCCTTCCAGTTAGCAATTTATCTGGTGCAGAGAAGAAGAGATAAGGATTTAGGAATGGTGGTAAGAATTCAGCTCTCCTACTGCTTGTACTGAGTTGAATTAGCCCATGAGCTCTGACTTGGCATAAGATTTCTTTGGCCACTTAAGTCTGGTTTTAGCCTACGCTTCAGTCTACTTACTATCTTCCAGTCAGTGCTTGTATAAATCTGTTTAATATGTACACGTCAGAACGGGGGAAGCTTTATTTCCGAGATACCCAGATATTGGAGTAACAGCAACCATTCAAGCACTAGGTAGATTAAAACACTGAGATTGTTGCTTTCCTAAATCCAAAACTGGTGCAGATGAACTGGTTTGATGAAATACGGTATTTTAATTGAAGTTTGTTTTGCGAAGGACTGGGAATGTAGAATTTATTCTGGGTAACAGGGGTCCTCTGTTTGCTTTCTCTCTGTCTTACAAGTGCTCTAGTTCCATGATTCTTTGAAAAAAAAAAAAAACCAGGCAATAGCAAATGTATAGAAATGCCATCTAGCCAATTAAAAGTTAAACCACAGGCTGTTTTGTAGGGCAGAGGCAGAAGACTGACATGAGACTTCTCTTTTTCACTTTTCGAGTAGAAAATAGACTTTGTGAGGACAAAGCGGATGTGTTGTGAGCTGCCTCCTTGTGAGCTAAGAAAGCTCCTTGAGACTGCGTTGAGATATAAATTGTCACTTTTTCTAAGAGAAAATTAATTTTGACTTGAGATTTATGTGAGCATTTCCATCAAGCAGTCTGCCAGGCTTGTTTACCCAGGCAGTGTGCGCTCGGAATCTGGCCTTTTGTGAACCCATGTGGAATGTAGTAACTGATAAAGACATTGAGTCTACAGAACAAATCCAATACTTGTGCAATGTTATAAACTAAGAAGATCGGTGCTTAACCTGTTGTTCTAGTTGTAACTTTACCCATAACACCTCAGTATTTTGCTGCAGTAACTGATGGAAACTCTCATGGTTCTTTTCCTAAAGCACAAATTAGCTGGGAGCTGTGGGGAGCCCCTAAAACACACTTCAGCAACCTCCCATCCTTCCCTGGAACTTGTGGCTTTGCAACTTGAACAGTTTGGCCTGCCCCTGGAATCCCAAATCTTGATGATGGAGCGTGACAACAGTTTGCTCCCTAAATAATCCCATCAGACTTAAGGTAAATTCTTGGCAGTGTTTTTTCTCTAAGTAATCCCATCAGAGGGTAATACCGGGCAGTCAGTCCTTAAAAAAACCAAAAAAACCCCCAAAATTTAGTTTAAAATATTAAACCAAATAAATAATATGATCACAGGAAAAAAAAAATAAATAAAGAAGGATTAAGTGAAGAGAGGGAAAAGACAGATCTGATTGGATTTTTTCCATTGTAAATTGAAGTACATCTGCTTGGGTCAGAGGCACAATGCTGGGTTCTTCTTGCACTAATTAAAGAGCCAGTGCTGCCAAAAACCATTTTCCCATCTGCCATTCAGTTTGTGGGATGTTCCTAAAGGGCCTCTCAGAAGATTGGTGCTCCCGGATCCCACTCGCCGTGAAACCCAAACTCAACATTACACCAACAAAACAATACTAGCAAAAGAAACTGGAAGAGGACTTTGCTCTGAAATAGCTTCACAATATATTTGAAAGTCTCAGAGAAAGCAAAGCCTTGATCTTGAAAAGAACTAAAACTTTGTCAATGTTAGTGGCTCCCATGCAGAAGGAGGAACGGTTGCTCTTCCAATCAACCTTTGAAGTGTTACATCCTTTTTTTTTTGACTTTTTTCTCTGTTTTGAGTTGCTTCAGAAACAAGATTATGAAGATGAGGTACTGATTAACTTCTATTTTTGTGATGGGGAAATGATGGGGAATTGACTGATTTTGGTATTGGTTGCAGAGGAGTAATCTTTCCTGTTACGAGGTATAATCTTAGAAATGTCTAAAGCCTCTTTTTTGTCTGCAAGTGCAGAAAAAATATATATTCTATATTATTCTATATATTCTATGTTCGAATTATATTCTATAATATAAGTCTTATGACTTATTCTGTTTTTATATGTTTGAAGACAATATTTCTGTTGGATCGCTCAGGTGCCATTCAGATTTCTATATTTTCCACATGGATTAGAACCACTTAATGAATACTCAGTATGTGGAAGTTAAACTGATCACTTTTAACATTAATATGCTATAATGAGGCAAGGAAATAATTAATCAATGTTATGCATAATACGTGCGTTTCGTTGCATGTGAGCTCAAGTTTTCTTCAATGTAGGTTATTGATTTTTTCAGAGACTATTATAGAGGGCTAATATTTTTCAAATCTCTGACAAGCAGAGATATTTCAGGTATTTGGGAGTCCTTAAGAAAAATGCCATCTAGTTGCTCAGTAAAGCTTACACTGAACTATGTAAACATTTAACACTGAGAATAGAAAGCTTTATAATTTGAAATGTAAATCAAAATTGATAGATTTTAAACCAGCTGTAGTAGGTACGAGTCTAATGGTGTTACTTAAACACATTTTCATTTGGTTGCCTTTTTGATTTTTCGCATACAAAGTTGCAACAAAATATTTACCTCTGTTTTCTAGCACAGACAAGTAAACCTCTCCTGCACTCGTGCCAAGGTAGTCTCTCAGCCTAAACAGGGTATTCAGATTTTGCAGCCTGTGACAGTTAAACTCCCCAGAGCTTTACAGGAGTGACATATCCTCACAGCCAGCTCCAAATGTTTCATCACTCTGCAAGGAACCAGCTGGCAGCATGTCATCCTTCGAGTGAATACCTGATTGGACTCTTCAGTTCTGGTAAGACAGAATCAGTTGCCAATGACAAAAATGGCAGAGAATTGCAGACCAGATCCTAAGAGTAGACACACACTGATCCTGAGCCGCCTGTTGGGTGAGCTGGCAGAGCTCCCTGTGACAGTCACAGCTCCTGGTAGAACAGTGGGAAGAGGTCATTGCACAGCACGCTCATAGTCATGGCTGGTTAGCCACTTCTGGAAACATTTCATAGAATCACAAAATCATAGAATGGTTTGAATTGGAAGGGATCTTAAAGACCATCCAGTCCCACCCCCTGCC
>BJBW01012790.1:0-15675 GCA_004320125.1 Scolopax mira | reverse complement strand
TGTTGCTGCCCTGGTGCCCCCAGCCCCGGGCGGCGCGGGGACCCGCGCCGCCCGGGGCTGGGGGCACCAGGGCAGCAACAGGGTGGGGGGGGGGTCCCCAAAGCCCCTCTCCCAGCAGCAACCAGGGTGTAAAGCAACAGATGACAAAAAATCTACAGCCAACGCTGGAAAATTAGGTCAGTGCCCTTCTCCGGACCCGCTCCAGCCCCTCAATGTCTTTCTTCTGATGGGGGGCCCAAAAGCGGACACAATTTTTTCCCTCCTAAAAAGGGAAGCGGGACCCCAAATTCCCAGCAGAGCCCAGGACCCCCATGCCCAGCTCCAACTCACACCAGCCTCACCTCCAACATGCCCCCCCCCCCCTCTTCCCAGCACCATCCAACACCCAACAGACCTGGTTCATTGCACCCATGTCAGATTTGGGATTTGGCAACGCTTTCTTCTGCCTCCCCAGATCCCCCATATGCTGGGCCATTAATATTCATGAGCTCTGTGGCGGCACCCAGGGCTGGGAGAGGAGCACCAGCTGGGCCACCAGCACCCCCCTGGGCACCAGCACCCTCCTCTCACAGCTCATCCTGGGTGGGGGGTGGGGGGGATGCCAGGGCTCTCTCTGGCAGCAGGAGACCTCTCTAGACCCAGATGCACCCACAGCCCCTCCAGACCCTGTGCTTGGCCACCTTGGCTGCAAGTCCTCAGCCCTGACACTGCAGCTTCCACCCCTCCTCGCAGAGCCATCACACACCCAGAGCCATCCTGGACCCTTCCCCAGGGGCTGGACGGGGGGCACTGTCCCCCCCCACACGCCCTGCCCTCCTTCACCCAACTGCTCGGGCGATTTAGGGAGCAGCGTTTCCATCCTCAGTGGTTCCCCTTGCTCCAGGCGCTGCAGCCGCACGGTCCGAGCATGGATCTTGGCAGATCCCAGGGAAAGCAGCAGAACAGGAAGCAGCACGGCGGGGGGGGGGGGAATATTTTCAGCAAAATGTAATTTATCCACCTTTGTTCAGAAGGAAAATGGGGGCTCTGGCTGCAGGGATGGCTCCACAGAGCAGCCTGACTGTGGGGATCCCAGCTCCAGTGCCCACCCCGGGCTGGGGGGGTGCTCTGCCCAGTGGGAGCACCAGCAGGGACTGTGACGTTGTCCCCGAGGGTCTGGGACCCCCCTCCGGGCTGCCCCTGCCCACCCAGCCCCGGTGGCTTTTGGTGGCCACGGTGGTGCCAATCACAAGGCACAACCACACCAAATTAATTGGATACCAGTTGACTGCAAACAAAGAGAAACCAGGTGACATTTACCTAACAAACTAATTGATATCCAAGGAATTTGTTGGAGAAACCTGGTTATATGCCAGCTGGATTTCCCAAACCCGGGTGTCCCCCTCCCTCCCCAATCCTGCTCATTACAAACAAGGTTTGGGTGTTAATCAGAGAGCTTTAATCACAGTGGGTTTTCAGCGGGTTGCAAAGCCACCAGATTTATCACAGGCTTTCAGATCCTGGATGCTCTCTTCAGAGTTGGTTTGATATTTGATTTAGTGGGGACTGATGCTGCTGGTGAAGAAGAGGGACGTTTCTCTTTCAAGTGATGACAGCGGAGCGGGGCTGGCTGGCAGCACCCCCCTCTCCTCCCTTTCATCTCCATCCCGTGCCTGTCATCACCAGTGCTCAGCCCTCCCTCCAGCCGTGCCCCCAGGCTGGTTAATCACCTCCTCCTCAGCAGCACCCCAAAGGGGGCTGTTTCCACACAAGAGAAACGACTCCAGTATAAACATCAGCTGGGAAATGCTTGTCCTCACCCCCCCCGCCACCAAAGCCCAGGTAGAGCCACCGACGCCAGGCAGGGCCACAAGGTTCTCAGGAATTCACCAGTCGATAAATAGAACATTAAAATAAAAAAAAATTAAAAAAACAAAAAAAAGGAAATAAATCAATGCCCCAGCTCCCAGGCAGCAGCAGCAGCAGAGTGAGAACAGCTGGGGGTTTGCAGGCAGAGGTACAACAAGCCAAGCAGCGAGTCCAAGAAAAGCAGGAAAAAAATAAAATAAAAAAAATAAAAAGCACGTTCCTAAGGAAACACTGCACCGAGCCCTTGAGTTGGGAACTAAACCAAGAATTAATTACAGCCTGATTTTATGGCCTTTCTTTTGTGTTTTTCAAGCTGATCAGAACAGGGATGGAGTCACTCCAAGCATTCCCCTGCGGAAGGAAGGTGGCACGTGTGGGGAGCTGTGGAGCACCCAGGGGCGCCCCCCAGGAGAACACCCAGCCCCACTTCCCCTTCCCTTTGGCCATACCATCCTCCTCCTCGAGCCCAGGCACCGTGGGAGGAAGCTCACTGCCATCTCTGCTTGATGGCTCTTTGGCCCCTAATAAATCCAGCCAGTAGCCCAAGAGATGGAATGGGCACCTCCTTACATCCCCCAGCCCCTTCCAACCCCCCACCCTGGGGGCAGCCCATGGTTCTGAGCCCCATAGAGCTGCAGCTGCTGGGGTCCATCCCCTCTGGGTCACAGCCCCCCTCCATGGGCAGAGGCTGCTGGCCCTGCGTCTGGAGGAGCAGGTGTCACAAAGAAATTAGGTTTTTCACTCTCATCTGCCCAAAATGAGAGCATCACACATCCCCTGCCCCCCCACGTCACACCTCAGGGGGGGGGTCATGGCCACGGCCGGGCTCTGACACAGGCCAGGAAGGGGAGATGTGTGTGTGCACTGCAGACTGGCCACCTCCTCCTGGGCTGAGCCCCAGACAAGCTCCTCCATCACCCTAATGACACAGCTCATAATTATCTCATTTGCTATTCATTTGGATGTCAAGAGAAATTCCACTCATTCACTTTTAATTAAAACGGTCCTAAAATAAAGCCGGGGGGGCTGGCAGGACTCTGGCAAGAGGTGTCTGCATCAGCATTAGAGAGGATGAACTGGGACCAGTTCCCAGGGAAGGGAACTCAAGGTGGAGAACTACAGGACAAAAGGGACCAGTGAAGCCCCCCAGCCTCACCAGTGCCCTCTCTACTGGTGCCCACCATTGCAGCCAAGGCAGCTTCTGGATGCCCTGATGAGGCTCAGCTGTCCCAAAGAGGACCAACACTAAAAATGCCTGTTTGTGGCCAGAAACTGGGGCCCAAAGCTGGGGAACAGCCTCCCTGCCCTGTGCAGAGCAGGAGGGATAGAGCCAATGGCACGGAGATGCCCCAACCAGTGCCACACCAGCCAAACACACTGGGGAGCTCAGCTGCAGCCTGTGGGTGAGACCACACCAGATGATGGCTTGATGCTACCAGCCTACAGATGGACCTGGTTTTGGGGGGAAACATGAGGGAAACAGTCCCACGTGAATCCACCTGAGCAGCACAAGTCAGAAGGGAAGAGAAATGAGAACTGGGAGGGGCTGGGAATGGGGAAATCCCTGGAAAACCACTTTCCCTCTCCCCGAAATACAAACCCTGAGTCACCAGAGCTCGGGCCTTGCGATACAAACTGCAGAGGCAGCACCCAGCCCCCCACGAGCTCCAGACACGGAGGTGGGAATTCATCTCACCCACCCTGAGGCGTCTGTGACTGAGTCACTCATCCAGATCCCTCAGTCACCAGGGAGGGAGCCGACTTGCCGGCTAAAGCACCTTCTCTCCCTTCACAAGGGACCCCAGACAAGTAGAGATCATCCCTGATGATCTCTAGGCACCCACAAAAAAACCCACAGAGGAAGCAGATCCAGAGAATCCGTAGAAGAGCGAGTGATTTATCATTTGACTGGCACAAATCTCCCTTTTCACATCCTCAGAGGGCAAACCGAGCTGTAAAACAAGTGGCTGTAAGAGCTCTCAGGAGGTGGGTGAGAAGTTCCTACATTGAGGGGGGGGGTGACACCAACACCAGGTTCAGAAGGGAATGGGTTTGTGTCCTTATGCCAGCCCAGGTTTGTGTGGAGAAGCTCTTGCCAGGGCTGAGCCTGCCCCTCAGTAGCCAACCCTGCGGCAAGGAGGCTCAGCATGGGGCAGCTCAGGGTTAATTAAGGCTCTGCCTGGTAACGAGCCCAAGGCAGGGCAGCCAGAGAGGGCTCTCCAACATCTCAGCAGGGCCAGTGCCTCCCCACCAGCGTGGCCAAGAAGCTGCTCCTGCTTTAATTACCAGCTTCCTGGAGGATGGAGCCGGCTGGGGGGGCAGTGGCCGGGAGCCCTGGGGGGACCCACAGCCCCCCAGCCATGTGCCCCGAGGACTGATGCCACGCACGGGAGGCCACCCAGATCCAAGCATTCCCAAGAACAGGCAGGTCTTGAAAGCTTTCCCTCTGGCACATCCCCTCCCAGCAGCAGGTCCTGGTGCAGGGGAGGGATTGGGGAAGCTCCACACCTCCAGCCCCCCCAAACAGCAGAGCCGTTTGTCTGGGGGGCCACATCCCACTGGGAGAGCCCAGTGGGGAGCCAGGAAACCCATCCCACACGTCCCAGGGCACGGGGCAGAGCAGGAGGTGGCCGGAGGCTGCAGCCCAGCCCCACCTGGCAGCTCCAGCTGAACCATAAGGCAGCAGAGGTGGCAGATTAGTTTAATCAAAGGTAGGCAGCCCTAATCCATCCTCCAGGCACGCAGCAGAGGGCGAGAGCTCTGTTACCCTTTGCTATTTCACCAGATAAAAAGCTAAAGAACTACCCCAACAACCTCCTCCTTTTTACAGAGCCCCCACTGCAGCCACAGGAGAGGATTCAGTCTCCTTTCCTTCAACCTCCCCATCTTTTTCCCCTGGGGTTTCACTCCATTCCACTCCTTCTTCCCAACTACATCCCATGTTTCTGCCAGCCCTTAGTTACTCATATTTAGCAATTAGCACTCGTTAACAGTTCTGCCTCAGCTCACAGCCCTTGCTCCTCGCTCGGGAGGTGTTGCTGGGTGGCCACATCCCTGCATTGAGGACCAGGAATGGGGTGGACAGGAGCCACCACTGCTGGTCTCCCCCAGCTTCAGCCCCACAGAACAACCCCTTCAGAGACTCCTGAACAGGCAGAAATGTTGAGAAAAGTACCCTCGGTGATAACAAAAGGCAAAGAAGGTTTGTAATAAGTCACCAATAAGTTGTTGGAGCCGGAGAACAAATAATTCACACCCAAAAAAGCTTATTTCCAGCAAAGAGTTAAAAAGGAAGAGAGTGTATGAGTTTCCTGAGGAAGGACACTCAGGCTCTAGCCTCTGAGTTTCTATTAAGAGGAGGTTTCATGCATTACAAAGCGATTTTCCCTTCCCTAGTTTATAAGCCAATTAGATAAAGACCAAGTTAATCCCTCATTGTGCTCAGAGAGCCACGGGTAGACACCAAACACAGAGATTAGTCCATTTAACCACCTCCCCAGGTTCTGGCAGCTGAGAGCATCACACAAGGCAGGGAAAACAGAGCCCTCAGCTCAGCAGGGGGCTGCAGGGGGGGGGCTGCAAGGTCTTACCACCCAGGCGACACCCCTCCTCCACCTAAACCCTGAAAAAGTGCCTTTAATCCAAAGCCATCCAACCTCAGGAGCTTACCTGCACCCAGAAGGTGCAGAGATACCTCAGGTCACGCAAAGGGATGTGGCAGCAGGGATGGCTTTTCTTTTTTTTAATAAAAAAAAAACATCACTAGCCTTTCCCACCTCACCCCACAGGCAGTGTCACCAGCCCCAGCTCTCACAGGGGGACCACACAGACCATACACACACCAGAAAGCCCAGCAAGAAGAGGAAACTCCCAGCTGCAGCCCCAGAACAGCTTCGTGTTCCTCCTGAGAACCCAGGCTCCAGGTAGCCCAGTTCACATTTTTTGTTCCAAAACCTCTACCAGCACACCTCAACCCTCCTGAGACCAAACACCAACAAAAGCACAGGAAATCACCACTATAAAAGAGCTTAAAACCACAGAAACTTACCCACTCAAGCTGCACAACCAGGTCAGGAGGAGCTGCAGGAGGAACTCCAATCCCACCTGCTGAGGAAGCCCCTTGCCTGGCAGAGCCACCCCTACCAGACCCTCCTGGCCACAGCTGAGCCAAACGAGAGGCTGCAGGACCCCTGAGGGAGATTTGCAGCAGGAGTGGAGTGACCCAGGACACGGGCTGAGCCTGGGCTGCATTTAGAACAGACCACAGTGGTCCTGACCCCAAGCCCCCCTCTCCAATCCCAGAAAAACATCCTTTTTCCTTTTCAGGCTGGAATCTTACACAGCCATGGTTTTTTAAGTCATTGTGCCAGGGTTATGGCCGTGCTCAACAATTCATGTATCTGCTCCTGTCGATCTCAGAAATGGTCAGGAAAAACCTGCTGAATATGAGCAGGAACCCACACCTTTTGGAGGAACAGCTTTAGTCCTGCAAATTGGATGAGACTTTCAGTATTGATTCAAGGATAAAACTTGTTTGTTCTGTGCTCTGCTGCTAAAGCAAAGCTTCCCAAATGGTTTAACTGATGGGTGTTGGTCCCAGGGGACTTGGGATCTTCCTCCTGACCAGACAGGAGCACTCCCAGTCCACCCAGACTGCAAAGACTCAAGCTTGGGATCCAGCCACCCCAACTGATTTGTGTATTAGGAGGGACCTCCCTCACCATTCTCCTCGAGGGGCAATTCCCAAATCCCCTGGTGACCCAGGCAACGTGGAGAAGGTGACAGTAACACCGAGCAAGTTTGGATACTATTGCACCCTTCCAGCTGAACCGTGCTCCAGCAGCAATTCCCAGCAGCTTCCCACCAAGACCAGCAACACCAGAGCACCACATGCCGGGTCACTAGTGTGGCACCAAGGCATCGGGTGGGTGGAAGCCACTGCCACCACACAGACAGAAAGCTTCTCGGGTTCTGGAGCTCAGAGAGACCTCTCAGCCTCTTCCAAACTCGGCAGCAGACAGTTGGCTCCATCCCCTCCCTCGTGAGTCAGACGCCCACCTGAAACGCAGCGTCCTCGGCCCGTCTGTCGGGACCAGCCGGAGCCACGCTCAGGGCTTCTGTTCCCTGGAGATGTGCAAAGCAAATGTGAGAGCACAGGCTGCAGGGACTGGCTGGAAGTTTCTGTGCCAGAAACGATGAGAAGGACAGTCTCCCTGCCACAGAGGTGTGCTGGGAGCTGAAGGCCAGCTCTGGAGTTTGGTTACTACTAAGTTAAGGGCTCCAACATCTCTGTGGAAATCACCTCCTGCAATTGTCCAAGTACTTAAACAAGTTGTTGCAAACTTACAAGGGTACCTTTGCTTACACAAATATTTTTACAATGCTTAAAAATCATCCCTGAGAAATGCAACCTCAACATTATCCCTGCACAGAGGCTGGTCTGCCTTGTCCCCCAGACCCACGCAGAGTGGCTGGCATTGTCCTGCCCGACACAGCCTTGCAGAGCTGTCCCCTGGGGTGGCACTTGGCTGTGGCACTCGACAGAACCACAGTCGTGGTTTGGAGGAGAGGGATCCAGTGAAGAGGAACCCTGTGGTTTCTTCTGGCATCAGTCTAATCATCCGGTTCAACTTCCTTTTTTCCACTAGGAACAAAAAGAAGGAAGGGTCACAGACTTAAAAAGTAAAAGCCAAAAAGACCAAATAACAATTTCACTTCATAAGGGGCTCAGACTCAGAGGTTTTGAAATATATGGTCATAAATGGAATTGATTTGGTTTTTCTGTTGCACCCATGTCCAAATTAAGTAGCTTTTGTGTGAGCCTGAGCACCCGCGATGGCAGGAAGGTCTTAGACGGGTTAAAGGTGCAGCTCCAGCACAAACCAGGGACACCCACTGTGGTGCTGCACAGGGCTACCCCCAGCCACAGCCTGGAAACATTGTGCAACTGCCACTACACCAGCAGAGGAAGCCCCTTCTTTTGTTTCTGGCTGCGTGATGCAAAGAACAGAGAAGCTGAGCAGAGCTGGTGAGTGGCACCAGCCAGGAGTCCCAAGGAATCCATAAGGAGCTGCCTCACTGTGTCACTGCTGCCACTGGCAACCTGCCCTCCTCCTGGTCCAGCAGAACAGGGGAGGCTCTGAGCCCTTCAGTCACCCCCCAGCAGCTTCTCAGGCAGGGCCACTGGGTGCCTATCTGGCCTGGTGTGGGTCTGAGGGACCCCAACACCCTGCTGTGGATTTCCACCCTTTGATGGAGCAGCTGCAAACCCACATTATGTAAGATGAGGGAGTCTGACCCTCCTCTTGTTTTCTGGGGGCAGGAACCAGCTTCCCACAGGATATTTCTGTCCACCCTGGTGTCACACCTGTGGGCGTTAGTGCTCTGCTTATCGCAGATACCGGAAACGCACCAAATCCCCAACGACCTTCCCCAGCCTCGGACACAGGTCTCTCTGCAGAAGAAACGTGTGAAGCAGCATGGCCACCATCACCAGAAATCACCCGTTATGGAGGCAGCATATGTCCTGATGTCACTCGAGCTCACCTTGTTACCCCATCTGTCCCCTTAATGCCATTACCGAAGATCATTACATGAGCAGATCTCCTCTGGAGAGGCAGCTGCTTGGGCTGCCCACACACCTACCTCTCTGGCCCAGAAGATGTGACCTCCAGTGGTGAGCACAGCTGCTTCCGAATATATTCCCTCGATCTAATATCAGCCTGGAATTGAAGAGGAAAAGGAGTGTAAATGGATTGATCAGCCTGCTTGGAGCCTTCCCTTTGTCATCTCAGTATGTCCCTGCACACCCCGATGTCAGCACATCACAAATAGCTTTTGTGTGACTCTGTTGCAAAAGAACCAAAAAGAATGGTTCTTTCCTTGTTTGGTTTCCGTGCCTCACTGCAAGCTGCTTGGGAAGATGAAGACTTAAAATAAAGAAACAGAGGGTCCTGGACCAAACAGCCATCCTGGAGTACAGTCCATTGCAGAAGTAGAACCAACATTGGCTGAGCCCTTGCTGTCTGCCCCTTTGCTTCCCACAGGAGCAAGGAGGTGAGACACCAGGCACAGACAGTTCCCACCACCTTGTCTGCTCAGCCCTGACCTACCCCAAGCGGGGTGGGGACAAGCAGCCAAAGTGGGACCCAGATTGGTTCTTCCTCAGCAAATCCTGGCTGCAGCTGAGGGTGACAGCCTTCTCCAAGGATGACCATACACAGGCTTCCCACACACATCAGCAAGCACTGACCCAGCTGCAATCCCTCACTGTACCCCTACCCTGAACGGCTCCTAAGATGCCCTCTGCATTGTCCAGGGATGTGAAAAGCCAGCAAGGATTTCCAGAGGCTTAGTAAGGTGTTCCTTGGCAAAAGGAGAGCTGCTGAGGTGATGGGGTGCTTTCCCCTTGTGCCTTATCTCTCTGTCAGAGCTGCAACCCCTCTTTGGTGAACCCTGGAGGAGACCTGGGAGCCTGAGAGTGGCCTTGTGCTTTCATCCTTTGAACCAATCCATGTGTAGGCACCTCAAAATGCAGTGCAGAAAAACCTACTGAGCAGCTAAACTCCTCCACAGGCCTCCCCCAGCAACAGCTCAACACCGTTTGCTAAGAGATGGAATAGAGTCCTTAGAAACTTTTGAGGGCAGGGTAAGCCTCCCTTCCCTCGAAAGGAGGTGTTCCAAAAAGCAAACCAGCTCTCCCATTGCTGCTGCTCCTCCACCCTCGCCTCATGAAGGGATCACACGCTGTGACCACACACAGGTCTCATCAGCAACGTGGTCTCATCAGCAACGTGGTCTCATCAGCGGCGCAGGATGGCACGTGGTCAGAGCAGGGCAAGGAGAACACCAACGGAAATCCCAAGAGCTACAGAAAGTGAAACTGGACATTTACTGGATCTTCTTGTCCCCTAGAAGAGTCACTGTTCAGCTTCCCAGTGCAGAAGGCTCTGAGATGCTATCACAAGCACACAGATCCTGGGCTCTTGAGCAACTTTGAGAACTGGGAGTTGGTTTTTACAGTCCCTCCAAGTTTTTTTTCTTTTTCAGAAACTTCTTTTCTCAAAACCACTGCTCTGCTGTGACATTTTGGAACAGCTGCTGTGCCCCACCTCAAAGGCTGCGTCTCTCTCTCCACTTAAAAAGCAGTGTGTGACCTTCCCAGCTGGAAAAGCTTCACAGCATATGATGATGATGCGAATAAAGTGGGTTAACGCATCCCCAGTGGCTGTCCTTGAAGCATTTGCCACTCTCATCACTGTGCTACTTCTGAAGAGTTCCTCCCATAGGTCTAGAAGCTCCCCACCACCCTCCAGCCCTACTCAGCCTCTTGGGTGGAGGCTCTGCCCGCTGGAAAAGCAGCTCCACAACTGCTTAACAATTCTGCAAGCTCGAGAACAAAAAATAGTTACATAAGAGGTGGTTTGTTTGGGAGATTTTTTTTTTTTTTTCCCTTTCTCTCTATAATTGGACAGTTTCATAACCGAACTGACAAATAACTTTGATCACTCTTCAGGATGAGAGATTATGTGATGTATTTTATAACAAGGGAAGGAGGTTGTTCAATAGAGTCCCTACCGGGAGACCAAGGGAGCAAGAGTCATTTCTACAAACTGCTTTTCTAAGGAAGAAAAACTCCAACCAACATTAGCTAATGCTTGATTAAGTGGGAAGTTATTGGCCAGTCCTCACTCCTAACACTGCGCTGAGAGACAGCTTAACCCAGCGCATTAACCAAGAGGCTAATCAATAAGATGGATAACTGTCCCGTAATAATCCTCACAGATTGTTTCTATTTTCAGAGGGAACTAGTGCTGGCATTAGGGTCTGGAATTGTTGCTTTGCCTGCTTTACGAGGGGTGCTGGTGATCCCTGGGCACGCAGCAAGCTTGCAGCAGGGTGTACATCCAACAGGAGTCAGAGTTTCAGGGTATCTGCTACCCATTTCCCTGCTGGGCACCAGGAGCTGCTCACACAGAGGAGAGGGATGGTGGTTTCCTTCTCAGTCCTCCTAAGGAGGGCAAGTGTGTAATATTTCACAGGAAGTGACCTGCAAAAATCCACAGCTCTGGGCAGTCCTCCTTGGTGGGCTGGAGCAACACCAGGCTGTCCCATCAGGCACATCCTGAGCCAGCAGGAACCAGGTGGGTTCCAGGGGCTAAGAGGATCACGGGGAGAGCTGGGGGCTGGTGTGCAGCCAAGCAGGAACCTCAGCACAACCCCTGTCAGCTGGAGAGTGTTAAAAGCTTCTCTTTTCCTGCTGTGTGTGGGGATCCTGGATCTGAGCAGGCTGAGAGCGTGGGCAAACACCAGAGAGGGGTTCTGACCTCTGCCAGAAGCAGGCAGGGCAGCTGCTCTCAGGAGGGCTCGGTATCGTTCCAGAGCCAACTCAGTTTGAAGGCTTGGCTTGTTGTTCTGGGATGCCAGCTCCTGCTACCTCAAGCCCTGTCTGGGTAGCTCCAAATGACCCAATCTCTGCAGAAGAACCTCATGGCTGGGCAGAGAGATCTCCCCCATGCAAGTAAAATTCTCCCAGATGGGCCTTGCGCTTACCCGTGGGATAAGGTCCAAGTGGGATGTAAATACCAGGTGTAGGTGATAATGAACCACTCTCTGCTTTCTCTGAAAGATCACTTCTCTCACCTGCATCACAGCCACGGTTCCTTTGGCAGCACATCGTGGGCTGAATGCAAATCAAAGCATTTCTGCCTGGATGTTGCTGCATGTCCAAAAAGCACAACAAACCCCATATGGACAGGCCAGCCTGTACCTCTGTGAAAGCAGAAGGTCAAAGCTCCCCCAAGAGCTGCAGGGCCCTACACGTGCTGCCTTCATACAGACCATAACCACAGCCTCGAGAAGGCAGGGGCAGCTCAGCTCTCTTAAGAGCATTATATTTCTAGGGCTACCCTCCCAGAACATACCAACTAAGAGCTAATGATCCACAAGTCTTTGATGACACTAGGAAAGCCATAAGCACATCACTCGTCAGGTCTGAAAGCTTGTTCTGGGGCCATCCCATAGCAAAAAGGCCAAGTCAGTCACCCACGGCAGGATTCTCCACAGACTTCTACTGCCTAATTCCAGCTTTAGGTGCTCAAGAGCTGAGGTCTCCAGCACTGCCCTGTGTCAGGATCTGTGGCAGTTACCACAGAGAGGAACTGCAGCAGGGAGAAGTCCCATGGAAAAGTTTCAGTATCCTTGTCTCCTGACATTCCTCTGCCTCTAGAGTAACCACGCTCCCTTTTGGATTTTTAATCTCTCTGTCAGGAAAGCGACGATTGATTCCATCGCTTTAAAGAAAGGTCGCAGTTAGAGAACTGGAAGAGTCTCAGAACACAGACAAATACTGGAGATAGTTGGAAATGAAATGAGGGTGATGAAAAGCTGCAAGACACCTCTTTGTTTCCAAAGGGAATGCTCTTCCCCTTTTCTCTGCAGAGCCAGCTCCGAGCGCTGCGGAGGCTCCATCCCTCTCCGGAGGAGGTTGCATAAGAAGATCCATCAGCCTACACCCGTCTGGCAGGGAGCAGGGTATGAGATCAGAAACACCCGTTCTGGTATGGACACTTCAAGGTTTGTTTTGCTCTAAGGTGTAAGATTTTTGTCTGGTTTATAACCACAGACACAAGGCTCTGTTTTCAGAGAACCCTGCGGCGCCGATGAGAAGCTTCTGTGTGTGGAGACTGTGTATCCCTCAGCGGGATCCCCTCCGTGGTGCTCCGAGGAGCTGTGGGGCAGAGGTGGGCAGGGACCTGACAGGATGGTGGGGCAGCACGTCCCAGGGCACTGTCACAAACACAGACACCTGCATGGGCCCCGCTCCTGGGACAGTTGCTGGGATTGGGACAGACCTGAGCTACTGACAGCAGGGTGATCCTGACAGAAGGGAAGCACTTTTCAGGCTACAAGTCCCAGGGGTTTTACACTTCTCCAGATTCTTCCCCTCAAGCCCTGCTGCCATTTCATTAGCCTGAAGCTGAGCCTTGGTGGCACTGCAGCTCACTGACAGTGATCCAGTGCTGTCACCTACTGGCTGGCTGCCGCCTCCGAGCCCACAGCTCCTTGTGGAGTGCAGTAGCAGGGAAAAGCCCAGAGGAGCAGCACTGCAGTCTTGTGCTGGGCTCAAAGTGCCCAGGAAAACTGCATTTCCAGCTCCTGGGTATTAAGATCACCATCACAGAAGCTGCCTGCAGAGAGGAGCCAAGGAATCAGTCAGGCTGGGTCTGCAGTAAGGGCTGTGTGTGCCTTGGGGCACAGCGTTAGAACAAACAAGGGAGAAGGAAGGATCAATTCACAACCACGTAACCACCACCACCACACGCTGGTGAGAAGAGGCCACCAAGAAGGCTGCCAGCTGCAGAACTGTCAGCTGAAGACGGGTAGCAAACCGAGGCTGTGAAACACTGCCAGAGGCTTGGAACCCACAGCCCTCTCTGCTGCCTGCATCCCTGCTCCAGGCTCCTTCCTCTGCTCCCTGGTGTGTGTCTGTACCTGACGGATGGGCTCCGGGATCCGGTACCTGCAGCAGGACTTGACCAGGCGCACGGCTGTCTCCAGGCTCACCCTGTGGCCCACGGAGATATAAAGAGGCCTAGAGCTGTTGTTGTTGCTACGTAGAGCCTGTGCATTCAGAAACAAGAAAGAGCAAATACTTCAGAGGCTTATTTTAACAAACACAGAGCTGCAGCTGAACCATCAGCTAGCCGGTGGCTTTCAGCAGGTGGGATGACAGCTCTGTGTTTGGCAACTCCCAACCTTCTTGAATCTTGTCCACTTCCCAGTATCTCCTCAAAGGGACTGTTTGCCCTTTGGGACCCCTGTGGCCCTTCCCCAAATGTCTCACGCTGCTCGGGGAAGCAATGAGAGTTGCTCATGCAGAGTATGTGGAAATACCACCAGTCACAGGAAGTTTCTTACACCTGCCCGTTTCCTGTGCAGCGTTTTTCTGAGTCAGATGCTCCCATATTGCATCCCAGTAAGCTGCATATTACATCCCAGTAAGCTGCCACACAATGAGCACCTCTCCTGGACTGGCCCCTCAGATGCCAAAGCCATGGATGGAAATATATCCAACACCTGAACTGTCAATGTGTCTGAGCTCACAGAAAGGGGAAAGCAGTGTTACTGGTCACCTCTTCACACCAAATCTTCCTGAACTGACATCACTGGGACAGTCCCACTACAGAGACAACGTGCTCCAGTGCTCCCAGCTATGACACAAAGCTGGAAGACTCGATGTCCAAGCAAAGAGGAAACTCCCCCCATCTTACCATGCCCCGGGCTCTCCCAGAAGTGCCCGTCAGTGGGAATGTATCTCCCTCCTTCTGCAGGGAACGAATCTAGGGATAAACACACGCAAGATCAATTGGTTAGGAAGTGCTTATACATGGCTGTCCCAATCCTCTTGGGATATTAAAGAGTAGAAATAAATTGCCAGCCTGGCCTAACCTGCTCTTTGTGCAGCTCATCCCTGACCAAGCCATCTGTCTGCAGGAGGTTCTTGGCCACTCCAATGCATGGTAGATCCGTCAGGACTCCGAGGTGACAGGCCACACCAAATCCTGCCAAGAAGCCACTGTAACTGCAGGGCACCAGTGAACAGGAATCTCAAACAGCAGGGCTCCCTGGTAAAGTCCTACCTCTGGGATGGAGCAGGCCATTCCCATCTACAAGAAGTACCTGAAAAAGCCAAAAAAGAAATGTTATTTCCTGTGCACTGAGAGCCACCTGATTATGCAAACAGTGATGGGAGAAGGAGAATTCTTTCTCAGTCCTTTTAGGCTATAAGAATCCTCCAAGAAACGTGCCACACCTGAGGTCTGAGCCTGGGCTCCTCTTGCTGAAGTCTCTGAACTGCTTCCACCAGGAAGGGGACTTCTCGGAAGGCTAAGAATCCTGCCACGTATGGGGCACTCACCGTCACCATCCGGCAATCCTCATACAGCACCTGGGAGTGGTGGGACAGCAGAGACAGTGACCTTCAGGACCTGGCTGCCTGGTTCCTGACTGTCTCAGAGGCATCTCCTCTGGTTTATGTCCCCTGACCTTATTGTTTTTTTAAAACACTCTGCTGCTGGATCTCTCCCACAAAGCGAAGGCCACTGGGTTGTGTCAGTCGTTGTGTCACTCAGAGAAGGGGGAGGATAACGGACTGGTGACAGAAGAGGGCTGAACATCACCTACCATACCCTGCCAGAGAGTGAAGTCCTTGACCCAAAATTAGGGCAACTATTCAAATCCACAGCAGGGGAACCTCACCCAGTCAGAGCATTATCGAAGGGCATCTGTCCCTGTGCGGGGACAGGCCAAAAGAAATCCTGTCATATGGGACAAAAAAACATCCGCACAGGGCAAGTAAAAAATCAAAGCAGGATTTGAAATTCAGTTCATAAAAATCCCAGCAGCCCATATCAAGGTTTATTTCTCTGTTTTGTTACAGGTTTTATAATTAAAGATAATTTTTATATAATTTTGAAAGCTGGGAAAGGGACCAAAAATCCTTATTAATTCAAGTAAACAACTGTGGGATGTTGGATTTACGGCAGTTTTGAAAAGGCTTTTATATGTTACATCCCTTATTATTAGATGATTCCCAGCAAGAACTCAGGAGCAAGACATCTGCTGTTTGAGTGCTACAAATGCTTTAATTTCCTCTCTCCATCGGCGCTGAGTAACAACGGTCCTTTTTGTCTCCTTTTGGGTACGGGCTGAGGCTGATTACTTCCAGTTGACACCTGAACCAGTTCCAGAGTGCTGTGCCTGACCTGGGACTGTCTCAGCATGGCATTTTGTCCCCCTGTACTCGTTACTGGTGAGGCCCCACTT
>BJBW01012789.1:32472-54865 GCA_004320125.1 Scolopax mira | reverse complement strand
TGATCTCCAGAGGTTCCTTTCAATCCCATGTGATTCTACACTTCTGTGAAATACAGGGAAGTCCTCATTTTAACCTTAATTATCAGAACCCGTCAGATTGTACATTACAATGGAATCAACCAGGAGATTTCCTTGGTCAGATTATTCCTAACCTCAGGAAATGTAAAATTAAAAGTTGCATACCCTAAAGAAAGTAATATACATTATTATTTCCAATAATTTGAGTTACTATTGAAAGAGAATAATATATCAGTCTTCTTCCTATGCAAAGGAGAAACCGCCCAATGCGGCTCACTCTTCACATAAGTGATAACATCTGTAATTATACAAATTGGTTCTATCTCATAGGAAAGTGAGAACTTCTTCAAACACTTACTAAAATTAATAGCTTGGTTCCTATTTGCTCTCAGCAAGTAGGAAGATACCCTGGTGTCCTTAGAGTCCATGGGTAACTCCCTAACTAAACCATGAGGGTAGTAGGGGCAGAAAGATTGCAGTTCAACTCTTTAAAATCAGAGGACAAACTTCAATATAACCTATAAATCAGGAGCTCTATAAACAGACAACCTGTACCAGAATTGTTAGGCCACTTATGGCCAGTCTCCCATAAATAAATCTCTGCTTAAATATCTTCCAGTGGGGGTTAAGAAAAAGTAATGTTCCTTTATTAAAGGCTGCAATGGCTGAACTGCTGCATGACCACAAATCTGCATGCTGCACTATACAACAAATAAAAGATGCCTGCTAAACCAAACTTCCCTGCTCTAAGGAGCTTACAGATTAAAAGGAACAAAGAGTAAATTCCATAATACAAAAATACACCAGAATTGCAAGCGCATGGCACAGATTGCAACAAGCAAACACAACAAACTGTTCTCCAGACAATGACTGACCTAGTTTACAGTGAAGACCTCAATTATATTTTCCCTAAAACATTTGAAAATAAAATGCTTCCCAAAGAACTGCACTAAAAAAACCCCAAATAAACTGCAAATATCTCATCCACTGGTCTAGCTGCTGTATTTGAAGAATAACCATAGTTATATAGAACTACTACATATATTATACATATAATAACGGTAGCAGCTATTAGTATAGGCATTTGGGAGAGAGGACTGAAAGAAGAAAAGACTGCACAGTTATTTATGAAACACCTAGGGTCTCAGTGGAGTAAGTGATCATCAGAAGTTTTACAATGCCTATAAAAACATACCAGAAAGAAGTTGGGGGTGTTACTGTAACATAGGATTATTACACCACATTATTTCTGGTTTAGAGAGACAGGTCCATTAGCAGGTAAACACTCCCTTTCTTCTTGCTGCTCTCATCTATCCACCTCCAAAATTAACTTGCAAAGGGCAGAGAGACATGAAAGCAGAATGTGTTTCACCTGAAACTGTCTATTCAAATTCGTGCTGCAGGTTTAATTGAATGGTTTCTTCTCAAGCTTACCCTGAGTGAAAAGAGTCGCACTGAGGGATATTAAAGCTGTAGAATGATTTTTAGGCAAACTGGGATGGCATTTTTCACGTCAACATGGTGCTCTTGCACACCATAAATCAAAGGTTCTCCTCCCCGTCTTTATTTTCTTCCCATGCGGGGCTTCAAACACAAAGCTCACAAATCCACCAAACTGAAAAAGTGCAGTGGGAATTTCTCTAGATATTTTTGAGTATCCTCTCTCCCCAACCCATCTCCCCCTGCTTACTGAGAAAGCAGCCTTGCATCTTTTCCCCTTAAAAATGGAAACTCAGACTATCAGCCTTTTCACAGCTGAAAAATAATCCTCTGGCTTCCAAAGCTCTGTAAAGGACATATTTACAGACCCAAAACCACTGCCCGGTATTTTAACAGAATGCTTTAGAATGGAAACAACAAACACACTCGAACTACACAGATCATTATCTGTTTCAATTAGGAAGGTAATTACTTGCTTAGAACCAGAATTACCACATTTAAAGGAAGATTGTCCTACCTCCCACCAGTTTTAAAGATTAGATCTGCATTAGGTGCTCCCTTCGGATGCTGGTAACGAGGCCGCCGCTCACGATTAGTATTTGCTGGAGCTGGACGCTGTGCCAGAGACTGCAACATTTCTGTAATTTCACACAGAAGAAAGTTAAACACATTCATTTTCTGCACATCTTTCAAAAAAGGATTTTACACAAGCACATTTCGTTGCCATATAGTAGAAAAGACACCTTATCGACATTTTGTTGTGCTTCAGGGTTAACACTCAAGTTCTTTATTTCACAACAGCTAATTAGAAAAAAAAAATTTACTAAACTGCATAGACAGCTTTGATAAATCCAAGCTACCTCATAAAAATTGCATTTCCAGATGTTCTTAAGAAGGAACTGCCAGCAATGGTTTTCATCCCAGGTGCTCGAGAAATGTCATCTGCTAAAGGTATCAGCCATCACTTTGTTTTTCAATCAATGAACAGGGACAAAGGTTCCCAGCAGCGTGAGAAGCCACAACATGAAACTACCCTGAAATAGCAACAACTGGACAACCTTGATGGCTCAGTGAGAAACCTGTCCTAAAATTAGGCTTTGACAAGTCAGGTATTTAAGTCCAAGCAAGCCTTAATAGGATCCCTTTGCAGAAAGATGGCACCTGAAGAGGGTGACTCAGCTGACGTGACGTACACACCAGCTGTCTCACCAAGGGACTTCTGGCCAGTGAGAAGACATAAGTGGGTGCAGAAAGAAGCCCACACTGCCCACCTTAGCCCTGGACATCCAACTCTGGGGCAGTTTAAACCAAGTAAGTATTGTGTTTTTGCATGTGGTAAAACTTAATTTCTAACATTTAATTTCAGTTTTTAAAATTATTTTTAAAAAGGACTGTTTTCCAGGCTCAGTTAATGGTTATTAAGTACCCAACAGAATGACATCAGGAAGCTCCACACAACCTCTGCCCATATGTCAGTGCATCTAATGGAAAGTATTTCTGACAGTCCACCTGTGCAAGAATCCACATTGCTCAGCAAACAGCCAGATGGAATAAATGAAGGGGAAAAGTGGAATAAGCTGTTAAAGAGATTAGGTTTGAAAGTCTGCTCTGTCTGGTTCTCTAATCTCTGGTAATCTCATTGGAGACACATACCCATCACCTGCCAGAAAGGAACCCTGCTCTCACAGTGCCTTGCACAGGGCAAGCCTGAGTCTCTAATGAGATTCTCTCACCATTTAGGAAATGCACAAGGAGCTTTCAGCAAGTTACCCACCCAGATTCTCAGAAAGGGGGAACCTACAAATGATTTCAGGTACCATATAGCAGTCAACAGTTAAACTGTGCATTCAGAATCTGTACAGTCCCCTATCAACACCTGGAAAAGGTAAAAAAAAGCCATTCACCATGCTGACATGGCACATTTCTGTAAACATCACAAAATAACATCCTTCAAACCAATCCTGTGCGCCAGGAGAGATCTCTGTGGACAAAGAAGAGACCCAGGAAGAAAATAAGAAGAGATGATGGTACGTTGGCAGCCAGGTGCTAGAAGCAAGCGTGTGGATGCCTGTCTCTTCTGTGTTCCACATCGAAGGTGAAAGAAAACACTAGGGTTTGTGCCAAGTCAGTAACTGAGAAGTTGAGTAATTGAGAAGATAACAGAAGGAAGTCATGGCTAAGGAGCCCAGTGTATTAGCCAGGGATGTCACCCATTTTTGCTTTTAGTGAAGAAAAAAACCAACAAACTATACAGAAAAACATGTTCTAAATTATAGAGTCACCCAGTTCCTAATATTTTTTTAAATTAAAAAAGTTTGTAATGCTAATAAACATTACTGAAGTATGAAATAATGATCTGATACTACTTTGAAGTAGAATGCTGAACTTGCCTCCGCTACCCTGTGCGGATTCAAAAAACCCAAAAGTACGTGCAAACGTTGGGACAACCCTGAGGTGTTTTCTTCCAGAAATTGAGGCTTCTTCTTCCCTTGGTAACTTCAAAGCTTGAAATAGAAATTTAAAACCAACTCTGTCTTTCAATGGGTCTGTACCAACTTGTTACAGGCAAACAGACTCTTCAAAAGTAACAATCAGCTGTACAAAATCTAAATAAGAAATAGTAATGTGGCTTGTTTAAATTTAATCTGATTAAAAGGTCCTTTTACTGTGTATATTACTCAGGTTAATAAAAAAGAAATAAGAGCTTTTTTAAAAAAAATTGTCAAATGCAGAAAATAAAACCCCTATCTCTTCTAGGTTGATTTTCCTCCTATATTAGTCCTTTGTACACAGCACTTTGAAAATTTATAAGAAATTTAAAAATTTGCCTATTACTGGTTATCGATTGATGTCACTTGACTGAGTCATTCCTTTTGGACAAAATCAATGTCATCGCATAAGAAGCACAATTGCTCATAATAAAATACTAAATTAAACCAACTGATTTTAAAGATACCCACAAAGTCACATGACAAGGCATAAACCCCTAAACGTCCTGACCAATAAAAAACCACCAGAATTATCATTAATGAGGGAAGAGCCACAGAAAAAAAGTCTTAGTAAAGCATTAAAGTACCTAATTCTAGAGTCTGTTTCTCTTCCTTTTTCACAAATGGCCTCTATAAGAGGGGGGTGACTCAGAAGAGAGGTTTCAAGTTGATAAGAATGTTTAATACTAAGAATATATTGTGTTATCATTTCAGAGCTCTGCAGACGTTTACTTTGGAAAAACTCTCCCTTGTACAATTACTAGTTCTTGTACTATCAAAGTTCTGAAAAGAATGTTAGATTCCAGTGTGATTTTAGAGTTAGAGCTGCTGTAATTTAAATTTCCCATTTCTTGATGAATAATGATCTTTCACTAAATACCTTAAATGAGATTTCCTGCTAATTAGCTACTTACACTGTCATTACCATCAGACTGTAACATCTTTATAAAAAAAGGAGAGCAAGAACTTTGTGGGTATTAAATGGAAATACTAAGAACTGAATTCCATCAACTTTATTGGTCTGGCTTTGTTTACTATTTGAGTAAGCCAAGGAAAGTTGAGTCTGAAAAAGAAAAAAAAAAACAACCCAACAAAACAAACCCACAAACCACCCAACAATGAAACACATTAAGTGCACTGGTCTAGGGTCTATAGGATCTGTTGTATTAACTGTTTGCTTCAATCTATTCAGGTTCCATAATCCCTGATTTACATACCCTTAAAAAAATAAATTAGATGATATATTTCAGGTGAAACTTTCATTCTGTTAATATATTCTGATGCTGCAGATTTGAAGCACTCCTAGAATATTCAGCATTATGAAGCTGAGGTGAAAATTTTTATTTCTCAGGCGAAGGTTGCCTCTTAGGGTTTTCAAATCTTTAGCAAGACTGATGAAGATTCTAAATACCATTAATATCTAAAATACCTATTCATATCTAAAAAGCAGAGTTTTAGTTGCACAGAATTAATTCCTCTTGTATCCAACCCAGCTGTCTTGTGGTAACAGAGACCATGCCACAAATATCAGATTAATTTTGTGTTATTTTTAAGGAAACAATCTGTTCTTCCCCTTTTAAAAAAAATAAATGGAAAAGTCAAGAGTTGAGGCCCACTTGAAAATTCCCTCTCCTGAAAGGGCTACAAAAATTTCTTCAAGCACCCAGGAGTGCTTGAAAATTTACCCAGGAGTAAATAATGAATGACTGAACTGAAATACGGAACTTGAACTGTGAATTATCATAAATTATGTTTTCTGTAGATCCACAAAAGTTCCTCTGAAAAGAAAAATTAAACACTTGTTAATTTTTTTTTTTTACCCTGGTAGTCCTCTTGTTCTTGCCGTTCATTGATATCCAAAGTGAGCTTTTTCATCCTCATTCTCTCCTCCTGTTCAGCTTGCTGTTGGTTCCAATGGTTTGCAGCAAGTTGGGAAGACATTGGTACATTCAGGATCTTAAACTGCAAGTGAAAATAAGCTTTTAAGTGCCCATGGCAGAAAAAACCCAACTACAACACAATCCAAAAATACAGAAGAGCTTCCAAAGAACCACAGAAGGGCTAGAGTTGGAACGGACCTTAGAGACCATTTCATTCCAACTCCCCTGACATGGGCAGGGACACCTCCCACTAGAGCAGGTGGCTCAAAGCCCCATCCAGCCTGGCCTTGAACACCCCAGGGATGGGATATCCTTTCAGTTTAAAACCATTACCCCTTGTCCCAGCCCTGACAGAGACCCTCTCCGTCTTTTCTATAGGCCCCCTTTAAGCACTAGAAGGCTGCTGTGATGTTCCCCCGAACCTTCTCTTCTACAGGCTGAAGAACTCCAACTCTCTCAGCCTGTCCTCCCAGCAGAGGTGCTCCAGCCCTCTGATCATCTTCAAGATCAGCTACATTAAAGGTAACCTTGGTCCTATTCCTGCACAAGTACCCTCTCTCTGAAAAACACAGCAGAGATTTTCAGAGAGTTTCCCCAGACTCAGAAAAATCCAATTTTTTTTCCACAGAAAAAAAAATTTTTTACAATTGTTCGAAAATAGATAAGTGATTCTTAATCTTACCTGCAACTGAAACAACAGTTTTCAGAAACCACTTAATGCTAAAGTTTGTGAACACATTTAGAAAAATTTCATGTCCCCCTTCAACTGCACATCCATTAGAAATAAATATTTCCATGGTATGAGTAGGGTAATGCATTTAAGGATAATCACTCCTAATATTCCAGGAACTACTCTGAATCCTGCAGCTTGTTCTCGTCATCTGAGCTCTAGTTCCACAGAAATAGATGCAGGAGCAAATTTCTAAGTGTTCTTTTCTGCTACACTGTCAAAAGTTGCAGACAGAAAAATACATTATCAAAATTGCTGTTGAGAAGGAACGTAGTAAAAACAAAATCCTCATGGGCACATGGTTAGTATTTAATGCAACAATTACTAAGAAATCTCAAGGTACCTCTGAGATGGTAGTGCCCCACCAGCAGGAAATGAGTGACAGGTGTAAGAAGACACTAAGTGCTTAGATGAAGCATTTGAAAATAAACTGTGTTTGAAACAGTTAAGACAGACTCTTGCAAAGACTTAAGAAAAACCTAGTTATTAAGGTGTGCAGGGGAAGAATAATAAAAGTTGTTGAAATGCTGACAAAAAACAAGCTTCAGTTAGTTATTGCTGAGCAGGCTACACGTGTTCCCAGACACCGCCAAGTAAGCTTTACGCAAACTACACAAATAAATAGCTAACACATTTAAAGATAAAAATAATTCCTTAGCTTCACCATTAAGCTCCTCATTTATCTTCTTATGTCCTTTATATTTCACCTGTTCTATGGATTTATCAGCTTAATGGGATTGTAAGTGTTTTCAGAGAGGATGCTTGAAGTAGAAAAAAGAAAACTGAAATACGGAAGGGGCCAAATGAAACAAACAGATAGAAAAACCCAACAGACTGGTAATTATCAAATTATCACTGAGTCAGTATCTCAAGGCAATCAAATGATTGCCATCTGAAATCAAATCACTGATGACAATTACTAAAGGACGTGATGATTACTGAGCAAATGAGACATATCCGATTTGCAAACACCAAAGAGGTGTATTGAAAAACTCTTATAAAAATCCGTGAGATAGGGACAGAACATAAAGGACTTCAGTTAGAAGATGGCAAACTGAAAAAAGATCAAAAATGATCACTCTGAGGACTCGATTACAGATTTCATAAAAATGTCACTGAAAGAACTTCACATTCAAGGACAGACTTGACCATTCCATGAATATTACCATTCTTTTACAGAACCTTGCTAAAGTCCTTTCTAATGAAAGGAAATCTTTTGTCTTAAGTATTAATTTTTTTGATGCTTGGCGACTTTCTTTTTTTTGCTGGATAAATTTCACCTCAGTTCACACCTACTCGGCATAAAACTTCTTGGGCAGTTTCTAAAACACCAAATGGTATTAGGCAGACCTCAGCGCTGATGTCTTACGGTGGCAACATTTCTTTATTTCCCCTTGCTCCCTCATGGCTTCTGGGTACATCATGATGCCATTGCCTAAATTTCCAAAAGCCCTTTTCAGTTTCTACTGCTACTGGTTTCTTAAATTTTGTCATACAATTGCTTCACTAGAGCTGATGGGCCAAAAACCCAGCCACCTATTGCGAGGCACTGGTGTACCCGATATTCTGGCTACTCCTTGTTTTTGTAAATCAGCATGACAAAAAAGGATAAAACATGGTGTCCTTGCTACCGACAGTCTGCAATGACTTCATTCAGGTTGTTGCTGCGGATAAGTACCAGCCAGTTGTTCTTAGTGTTGCTTCAAAAAAAACAATTGTCAACATGCCACTAAAATCTGGCTGAACACTGGGATGTGAACTGAGGGTTTAGTCACCAGACCTCAAGTACAAAGTATTCACACCTCCAGGAGGAAGCACGTACAGCACGTGCCATTTTCAGCATTAAGTATTTCCTCCCAGTGAAGGTTTCTCCATTGACAAAGAACACAGAGACCAAACCAATTGCTACCATAGGAAGCGATGAGGCTGATGCTGTAGTGAGGTGGTGATGCTCATCATTCCAGGGACTGTGCAGATCAGAAGTTACCTACAGCCTTCATTGCCTGCAAGCTCCTTCTCACTGCTTTTAAAAAGCTGGAAGTTTACTTAACAGTAAAGTATATATCCATCACTTCAAAACTCTGCACGTTCTCTTCATGCAGATTTAAAATCAAGTACTGTAAGAATAATTATTTTCTTTTCAACTCCACCTCTTCTTTCCTGCTTATTTTTCTATTAAACCTGACTAGTAAGACATTTTTTTCCCCTCAGTACATAACTATGGACAAAGAAGCCTTTCATTGACTCAAGAACTAAGGTAGTCTATAAAGCAACTGTTTTCTACATTTCTAGAAACACTGAGAGGAGTTTTGGCAGGAAGAGCCTACTCCCAAAAGCAAATATTGGGGGAGGAGCAGGGAAAGCTCCTGAACAAGTTCTGCATTCTTTTTCAAGCCACATGTTGGCAATATTTTCCCCTCACACAGAATATGAAGATCCCAAAATTGTTGGTGACTACAGACACTCACAGAAAATTACCCTGAAAAAGCTACAGAGTTTGTTTTTTTTTTTAAATAGACTTCTCTTAAATACCTTCCAAAGGCAATGACAACCATTAAAATCCCCCACTCAAAACTTCTGTAGAACTTTATATACAATGTTCAAGTTCCAGGAAAACAGAATAACCAAGCAAATGTAGTAAGGAAATACTACAAACATTTTACATATACAATAAAATAAATAAAAATCTTTATATATATTATAATATATTACAAAACAAGGAAATCAGTTGTGCTCACTCAAATAGGTATTGCCACTTTCACTTTCAAAGCACTTACCTTTGCACAACACACACTAATTCAAGTGTTTTATAAGAAGAAACCTTCTCACTCTCTACACAGATTTTTAAAGTGTCTTTCATGTGAACAACAAGACTCTACTCTGGGTTTATATGCCTCAGCTGTTGCACTATGGTCACAAATCAGGAAACAGAAGTCAAAGCAAAGCAATGAGATGGATCTAAACACTTGAAAGGTACAGATGCACATGGTGAATCAATGCTCTGTTTTTTCTTTTCATATAAACTCATCATTAATCTATATAATCAAAATGAAAAGGTTTCTTTAGGAGATCTACATCACGACGAGAAACATGCGTGGAATGTGTCAGGTATTGATTTGTATATGATGCATTTGCTGACACAGGAAAATTCAAACATATACTGGAGAAAAGTGCCAAGACAAATGTATAGCTTGGCTGCATGACGGGGTTTATTTGTTTAAGTTTCTCTGACAGATTCACTCAGTACATTCTGGAAGAGTCCCCTCAAAAAGCCTTCAGAGGTAATGACTTTTTCCAAGTCAAACAAATCGAGACAAGTATCAGTTACGTAGGAAATGGAATTGAGTACCCTATGTCTTGATTTGAAGCTGAATGTGTTTTCAGAAAAATCTGTAGAATCCTGAAGATTCTGGAAAATTCCTTCTTTTCTATTCCTTTTAACTTCCAGTGGCAGGCCACCAATCACAAGAGTTCATCTTCAACAACTATGTGTAAAATACATGTAAAGCATACCACCGGCATGATCACAAATCATAGTTAGTCATGGTATAATTTAACCACAGCATTTTCCTACAAGATTTCTATTAACAACCAAGAATTCCAAGAAACTACATACAGTATTTCCTATTTGTCAAAAATAAGATGTCTGCATCCTAATCTGATAAAAGGATGAAGAAACAAAAAATTCTGTGACTTCAGAAGTCACACAGTGTGATTTTTCAGAAGAGTGAAAGGATTTTATTTATTTATGTAAGCAATATCTACATCTTACATGAACATTACCTGCTGTTTGTTGCCTTTTCGTGTTAACATGACAAATGGCATTGTGTCTCCAGACTCTGACTCTCCTTCCCCACCTCCAAGTGGGGGACCCTTCTTCAGCTGACTTTTGAGATGCAGAGGAATAGCAACATCCAACTGATGGACTTTAACAGATTCACCACTCCGTTGCTATGAAATAAAAAAGTGAAGTCTATAAATAATCAGATGCTAAAAATGTCAGTTTGGCAACATTTATATTTTCATGATGAGAAAATTTTTAACCTTCCAAGAAAACAGAATAATATATAAATTGATGTATTAGGTTTTATCACATTTTCCTTTAATTTCCTTGATTGTGAAGGAGAAAGTTGGAGTGCTTCAAATTTCAAAGAAACTTTAGACAACTTAGCCTCATCAGGAATGAAGTGTAGAGACTTGATTAAACACACTTGAGAATGGACATTCTACATTCAAGGTTTTTTTGTAGCATTTTATTAATGAATTCCTCATTCAGAGGTTGCAGTACTCAAATATTTACTAGATGTGACTGATAAAGATTTAAACGTTATATAAATTTAAATGCAGCTACATTTTTAACACATTAGAACTTAAGCTTGGATAGTCTAGGATAAAGTCAAAAGCATTGTGTATCTGATGCAGTTAATTCAATAAAATATCTATCAGCATGTCATGTATTCACCAGGCAATACAATTAACAGCTGTTTTACTAAAAGTTAATTATCCGAACATATCAAACTGCAAAGAAAAAGCCAGGGCTACAAAAAGAAATACATGTTCTTTAGTATGGTAAGCTATGCATTAATCACTTAAAAAAAATAATCACATATAGTTAGGTGTACAGCAAATTACATTAACTTAAGAAAATAAATATTTATACCTGAAGATTTTCCAGCATCATTTTATCCAATGCCTGAATGAAGTCCTCGTCTTCTGCACAAGGGACATGTTTAAGTCCTCCTCCTTTAATCATTACTTCCTATTGCAACAGGGAAAAAAAACCCTTTTATTACATTAGATTCAGAAATATGAATATTCAGTCTAGAAATAAGGGGAAGATATCCTTATTGTTTCCATATAATACGTAATTAAGAGTTTAAAAAAAATAAGTTGTTAAAAGAAAAAAGTTTTCAGCCTGGATTGTTTTCTCGAAGAAATGTTTTCTGATGTTTATCACATCAGATATTATGAAAGTTGGCCCTTCATAATATTCTGACACATTCCAGCAACAATACAAAGGAACGTCTCTATCCCTACCACACCTAACTTAACTCATTTTTCCATGAAGTCCATAAAGTTAGGTGGTCTTTTCAACACAAATACTATCCTTCAGTATTTGGAAAGCACAACATGATAACAAAAATGTTTGAAGTCAGTACCCCAACACATTGTTCTGTAACCATCATTACTTTACTAAGTAACTGCAATTCAGGTTTAACTGGATTCTTTTGCTATAGATGTTAAAATTTGCCAATCCTAAATTTGTGTTTTGGGAATTTTGCACTTCTTCCTCTGTCTCCTTTTCAGTTTTGAGATCTAGTGGAGTGTTAACTAGCGTATCTTGTTTTATCATATCTGTTTGCAACTGTTGCTGGCATTACAAAACCTTCATTTATGCAATCTTTTCCAGTCTGGCTACCAACCAGTGAAAGTGCAGGGCCCTGTGAAAACATGTTGCACTAAAGTTGACAGCATAAATATTTTCAGAAGATAATAAAGAAAGTTTGCAGATAGAAGAAGCAACTCTAACATGTACTTGAAAGAATAGTAGAGAGTGTCCTCACTGTGTTTTCCCAGATATGTTACGAGCAGCATTGGCAAAAAAACCTTTCAGTAAAGAAAACAAAGATGCAGAAGTCAATTCCCTTATCTAAAGCAATGTACATACTGTATTCTCTTCATCGGTTTCATTTTCTTTATTAGAGTCTGTAAGATAATCTGTGTTTTCCTCCTCCTCCTCTTCTCCTTCTTCTTCCTCATTGTCAGAGCCCTCCTGAAACATTCAACGTTTAAAATTTGAGAATGGAATAACTTCTCGTTTAAAACAAAACAAAAAAAAAAATCACTTGCATCTGATTCCTTACACACATTTTCTGCACCTTTCCTACCCTCCACCCATTCAAACCTGTTTAGTTCAGTTTGGTCTCAGTCAATTCATTGTGTTTTGTATTTAGTGCTTCAACTTGAACTCCCTCAGCTTTATCTGACATTTTCACAAACGTGCAGCAGAAAACTGGGCATAGTGGCTTAATGCAACAGATGGTTGTGCTGCCAGTCAGAAACACCTCAACATGCTGGAGGAATGGACTGACAACAACTCATGAAGTTCAACAAAGAAAAATGCAAAGTCCTGAACCTGAGAAGCAGTAACTCCAGTCACCAGTACAGGCCAGAGGCTGACCATCCGAAAAGCAGCTCAGCAGAGAAGGACCTGGGGTCTTAGTGACCAAGAACATCTCTGCCCAGTTCTGGGGTCCCCAGTATAAGATAGATATAGGCATATTGGAGCAATTCCAGCAATAGCCTGTGAAGATGATTAAGGGATTGGAGCACCTGTCATAAGAGGAGAAGCTGAGAAAGGTGGGGTTGTTTAGCCTCTCAATGTGTATAAATACCCAAAGGGAGAAGGTAAAGAAGAGGGAGCCAGATTCTTCTCAGTGGTGCCCAGTGACAGACCCAGAGACAATGGGCACACGTTGAAAAAATTTCATTTAAACATAAACAAAAAAAAGCTCCTTTTTTACTGTGATGGTGTTTAAATACAGGAATGGATTGCCCAGTGAGGTTGTGAAGCCTCCATCCTTGGAGATATTCAAAGCTTGACTGGACATTGCCTCAGGCAACCTGCTGTAGGTGACCCTGCTGTGAGCAAGGGAAGTCGGACAAGAAGACGTCCAGAGGTCCCCTGGCCACCTGCCAATCATTTGTTATTCTAATCATATTAATAATTTGTGGGCAAAGACACAAATCCAGCCAGACTTCAGCAGCTGGGAAGCACAGGCTGAAAGCTTACTAGCAAATTAACCATAAGGAGAAAAAATTGTTTCCTATTTCCTTGATGAACTGATTTTCTTCTAACACTACCATTAGCACGTCCACTTTGCTGTGTCATAGTGACAGGTTAGAATTTCTATATACACATCTGGTTGGTTTTTTTTTATTTGCTCCACCACTTTTGATTCAAAAGATTACTGGCACAGTAAACAAGGAAGATTGTTATGCTCCATAAATCTTTTATTTATTCATATTACACAGGCATACTCTGAGCACCTGTTATTTTTCCTACATGACTGCTTTGACATCTAGTCAATACATTTGCTTCTGCAATAGATAAAGAAAATTATCTGAAAGTGTTTTCCTGCCAAAAAACTGAAGGCATCTTTCTGTTGAGAAACAGCACGTACCCTGAGCAAGGTTGTCAGGTTCAAATTTCTGCCTTAATTTCACCAGAAAAAGCCTCAGACACTCTGTATTCAGTTTTCCATATATACAAAACTGGGAAGGAAATATCCTCAAAGTACTGACTGGGCTTTACATACCCACATTCCACCTGCTCACTCCATGCCACAGAAAGTACCTCAGAAGTAATGGGTAATCAAAATATTGATTACTCATTCTTTTTATGCAAGGCAAAGTAAATGATTAAGTTTACCTCTTCTTCTGGATCATTTACTTCACTTTCATTTCCAGATTGCTCCTCTGTCTCTGCTCCACCTTCCTCCTCCTCTTCATCCTCTTCCAGATTCTCTCCTTCAGTAATGGAATCTTTGGAATCTTTGTCATTCATAATCCCTGAAATTTGGAAGAAGAGAAAGAATTAGAACAAGGAACTGGAACAGAATTTGAAAAAATAATCACTGAAGATACATGTGGAAGATCACTTCAAAAGTGCATTGTTACTGAACACTGAAACTTCAAACAGGTAATAGTCAACTGCTGAATTTAGGATTTTCTATATACAGTTATTTCACTCAAAGGGTAATAATTTCCTTGCCAGAAAAAGAGGAAAAAAAATTATGGAGAATGTTTAAAATCTCCAGTTTAACAGCAATCAAGAAGCTGTACTGTGTGAACTGCTTCAAAATATCCTCTAACTAAATGCAACCTTAGTGAAATGTGCACTGGAATATAAGCACTAAATAACAGATGTTCTACAAAACCAGCAGAACCATCAAGCCTCTGCAGTCTCAGTTCCAGTAGCTCACACTACTATCAATTAACAGTTTGGAAATTACTATTTTCTCAGCCTGTACCAAACTTTTCTAACTCTTTTCTCATGCTTCAAAGCTGCACCTGAACCTGAGGATGAAGGTGCCTCTATGAAGTGTTTAGGAAACCAGAGTATCTTCCAAAAGTTTTCCTAGTGTGACATCCTACTCACAGACAGAACTAACAGGTTTTTTCACTGTGTTTTAGTTCATCTTGCAGTTTTCCTTCATGACTTGCCCCCCACCTCTATCCCTCAAGATATTTTAATTTATTTCAGTAAGGTATCCTTCAACGTAATACCTTTACCTATACTATTCCCACAGCACTGAAAAATAAGTTTGGGCTTCTTTCAGTGCTTTAGTGACCAATTTAATCTCAGATATAGATTTCAATCAGAATTGTTTTCAGAAAAATATTAAAGAATTTCTTGATTCCAATTCAAGAAAAAAGGAAAAAAAAAGATCTGTTTTTAGAGAACAGCTACTGGAAAAGTCAAGTCATCCAATGCAAACCCAAGCTTCCAGCATACACTGTAGTTCTAATACATTCTTTTAAATTTTTTTTTTCATTAATTTACAAAGTCACTTAATCCTCCAGGGGATGGTGGTTTCAGCCAGCAGAAAGCAGTGCTGATGCCAGCCCTCTGCCATACAGCAGATCTAAAGCCAGTAATTTTTCAAAGGTTTTACCAAGGAGTCAATACAGTTATTGTGCAGTTTGTCATTAGGTTGATGGTTGGACTCAATGATCTTAAAGGTCCCTTCCAACCTGGACAATTCTATGATTCATATTTTGACATAATACCAACCCCACCCAGGGTTGGCTCTTAGTGTACAGTTTTTTGGACAGCAAACGAACACATCGGTGGTTCTGTGCTCGTGGCCCTCCTCGTTTATTCTCTGACACATGCAGAGGACAAATGCAGTATTCTTAAGCAGAATTCTAGATTCTGATTATACAAGTGGTTTGGGAGGTACCAGCTTTGGGGTTTTTTAGAATATTTTTTGGTGGGGAGTGGTTTGTTTTGGTTTTTTTTGTGGGTTTTTTTTTTTTGCTTGTTTGTTTTGGGTTTTTTTCCCCCACTATCTCCAGATACCTTTAAGAGATGCAATATGCAAACACACAGTCAGGCACCTCTACAGAAATCTGATTAAGATCACAAAGATCAGCTTTAGGAGGAGGTGAAGCCATGCTTTTTTACCATGCTGTTTAAAGCCATGCTTAAGATAAACAAAACTCAGAAATAAAATGAATGGCATATATGGCTGTACAGTAATTAGTGAGGATTTCTGTTCTGTGTGAACATACACAAACACACTTCCTCCTTCATATTCTAGAGGTTTCAAAGCGTTTGTCCCCCCAGCCTCCTATTAATAACACTGGGCTCTCCAGAATGTGTCCATAATCACACAAGAGTTTCTTTTGTATCACTTAGTATATTCTCACCAGTACAAAAGTCACCAGAGCAGCACAGGAACCAACAATGAGTCCCCAAATCAAGGTCTGCAGGCAAGAAGCCAACCCCCCATTCTGCCTAGAATTACATTTCACAGTGATAAAGAGCAAAGCACACCATGGTCTTCAGCACAACACTTTCTCCCTGTTACAGGCTGAGGAACTGTGGGGACAAATTGATCAAGAACTGCAGTTTTACTAGAGCTATAGCTAAAGTATCAAAAAAACCCCACCTAATTTCTTTCAGATACGCTCACACCTACTGTCATAACCTTCAAAGGTCAGAAAGGCAGATGACAATCTTCCTGAGACCACCTTCAAACAGTCCTGGTAGGAGGACCAGGAACTATCCCACCTTATACTTATAAAAGGGGGACACACACGACAACCCCCTTTTTAAAAAGCTGTAGCTGTTGATGGGGTTTCCTCATGCCAAAACACACACAATAAAACATTCTCCAACAGCTGCTCATGTTCAGTGACCACGTATCTCCCCCTTAACCACACTGAATTCAGCTGCTCTAGTGGTGGTGATTCACAGAAGAGAAGTTCTTCTGATTTGGAGGAAGGAAGTGCTGAGTATCTTTCAAAAGACTACTGGAGTTTATGTAACTAGTGCTAAATTACTTCTTGGTTATAATTTTGAGAGTATAAAAGCTAGTAATTTAGATCACACCATAAGGAGATGTTTTATCTGCATTTCAGTTGCTATGTAGGTAATTTTAAGGCATGTCAATTAAACAAACAGTATATTAAAAATATAAATTCCTCCTAAAACAGAAGTTTTAGTGCTTCACCTGGCAATTATACATACTTATCCCACTGGATTAAAGAATTATTCTTAAAAATTGAACTTGTCTAACAAGATCAAGTGCTATTAAGGCTATAATTAACACTTACAAAGTGTAAAATTTACATGTAAAAGCTTTTCATGACTAAGCTTGTCTTCAAATAAAAATGGAAGATTAGAAAACAACTCCATTTAATGAGCAATGAGCATGGTAGAACCCAATAATTAGTAAGAATTGATATGTACAAAAGGTTTAAAGGTTAATATGATGTTTTAGATACACACCAACCAGTATTTTGTCCACTGAGCTGTGCTGGAAGCCTCAGGGTTTTTTTTTGTCTTGAAATTAACTGATTTTTAACAAAACAAGGTTTATAAATACGTATCACTGTAGTCTTAGCAAGAAGTACAAGCTACCACGCTACCGAGCCAACAGACACATTTAAGGAGGAGAAAAAAAAAAAACAGCTTTAACAATCCAACCAAAACTCTTTAATTCATGAAAAGGAAATAAACCTCTGGCCTCTACTGAAATGTTAAGCCCATTCAAAAATTATTCTAAAGGAAGTGCAAGGCTCAAAGTACCTGACAGCACTGTGAAAGCAAAACATGTTCTCTCTTTTATTGTAGACTTACACTAATGTTTACTTTGACTCAGTAGCTTTAGTCAAATCCAGAAATGGGGAAAGAACACAGAGTTGCAAGCAACCGATCTACCAAAACAACCAAATTGGTTTCCACCAGTAGGATGCAGTAATTGAGTGCACAGATACTCCTTGATTTCTGTAGCAGAGCGTGCTTCCTAAATTTTTAAGATGTAATTCACAGTTTTCTTCCTCATCATTTACACCATAATACACCATATACTGATTTTTATATATATATAGACACAGGTACATGCTCCCCCTCTACAAATACTGCCATATTAATAATATACATATAGACTTTTTTAAAAATAGTCAATCACTTTAGGGTTATTGTATATGATCTCTATGGTGATCAGAAAAATACAAAGACATTACAAAAATATTTCTATCATGAGATTAAAGAGATTCTATCATAAGAATAACAATAGTTTATGTCATCAAAAGATAATTTTGAGAAATAGAGGAATTGTAAAAAAACCATTATTTCCCTTGCACATTTTCTTACCTAATTTTATTAAGAATTCTCGTTCCAAGTCTTGCACCTGCCTGATAGCTTCTTCCAGAGAATTGCAGAGCTTTATCTTTGGTCTCAGCAGTTCAAGCGTATCACTGATCATATAGTCTATGTCTATAGGAAATGGGTGATCTTTTGTCCAAACATCCAGACTTTTTTTCCACCAAACATACCGCTAGAATACAAAAGATTCAGAGAAATTATATGCATACTGCCATTTATGAAATTTTTAACTTATAAAGCTTGTAATGCCTAGCAATGTTTGTGCAGTAGAAAATGCAACAGATTTCACATCACTACTCTTCTATTTCACACAACTATTAGATAATATTGGATATCACAAACATTAATAATGTTATTATATCCTAATGACTGTTAGAAGTATGAAGCCAAAAAGCACTGAAAAGAAAGTGCCTTTGAAGAGTCCTTCTGTGAGAGATAAGCACTTAACAACAGGGCAGCTTTCAATTCCTTCCTCTATATATTTTCAAGCAAACGAATTCCTGCAAAGGCATATCATGGGGAGAAGGAGGCAAACATCACAAAAAGTTTTAAGACTCCAACTAGCACAAAATGAGCTACCCAGTTTAGCTTTGTAACACATTAGTACATAGCCCTTACAATACAATTATAGAAAAAATAAATGCTGATCTTCAGGGAACCTAACAGTAGAATCAAAGAACAAAGACACTGCAAAAATCATACCTGAAAATGAACTATGAGTAACAGAATGTTTATTTACAATGTGACAAGGTCAAAAGGAATGCCTGTTGAAACAGGAAGGTGCAACAAAAGTATAATAACTTCTTCAATTACAAGTTTATTTTGGATTTCAAAATGGGATCATACCGTATTTAAAAAAAAAAAAAAAAAAAAAGAATTTCCCATCTCAGATACAGATGGAGGAGATCTGAATTGCTGCCATCACCAAGTTATAAACACCCTGGGTTTTTTATATCCTTGTTTTAGTATAATTTAAAGAGAGATGCAAAAAGAAAATAAGAAATTCAGTCCAAAGAGTTTTAGCATGAATTCCACAGACTGGAATTCCACACTTTCTCAGAGAAACTCAGTGTTTAAACATTCCTGTTACAAAATCTTTCCTCCTGTCCCTGTTACATCTATCGAGTCAGAACTTCCCTTGCTGCAACCTGTGATTATTTCTTCTCATCCTTTCACCATGCATGCCCGAGAAGTACCTGACAACTCCTTCTCCCCAAACACTATTAGCCTAATTTGCCCTTTTCTCCAAGCTGAGCAAACCCAGTGTGAGAACCTAGAGGCCTCTGATCCTTTTGGTGACCCTCCACTGGGCTCAGCTCAGTCTCTCCTCTTATCTACCAGGGTGCCCTGATGTTTTGCAAGTTTGTTGGAACAGTAACATCTACATAACTGAACATACAAATTACTTAAAAATAACACGGCTATCAAACAGAGAGAAGTCTAAAAATAATAGTGCTAGAGAACAAGAGAAACATGTAACAGATTGACCCACATTATCTCATTAAAGAAATCTACAGCACTATATAAAATTTAATTTAGAATACCTGAAAATATACAAGGAAGCAATCAAGTTTTCGTTTGCTGGATCCTCTGTCAAAATACTGCCCACAGGTATCGAGGATTGTACAGACTAGTCTGATTCTGAAGAGATGCTCTGGAGGATCCAGGGGACTAGGACTACCATCAGGGTTCACACCAAACGATGTGAAAGAATAGAGAGTTCGAAATATTACAGCTGATTCCACCATTCGGTAATTGTAAAGCTCCCCCAGAAACTTGGCGCTGCTGATCCGCCGCTGGTTAAACTTCGGTTGGTTCACCTTTATCAAGAAAAAAAAATTTGAAAAAAATCACTTCTTCATGAAGATATATAGAATCTTTGTAAAGGGTTGTGGGTTTGTTTCTCTGCTTTCTTTTTTTTTTTTTTTAATTTTAAACTGAGTGAATTAATTACGATATAAGATGGTTATTTGTGGCGACATATTTAACACAAAATTAAACATTAGAAAGCACTGAAGATATTTATGGAAGCTGGTCAACTAGTTTGAACTGTAGAGTTCAAACACATTTAACATTCTATCTTAAAATCTATGATGATTTTCCATACAAGAGAATTCTTGTAACTATAATCCCAATAAAAATATGGACTAGGCTCCAAAGTTATTTGAAATTCCATGAATCTGACTACACTGTGCAAGAATAAATTGTATCCCCTTACTGAGTAAGGGAGGCAAAATAAGTGTCCTAGTAATCTTTGCAACTTGTTGGTGTTCTTGGGGGGTGGTGTGTGTAGTATTTTTTTTTTTAATTTAAATAAACTTGTAGAAAGAAAACAACTGAAATGGATAAAGTCATCAGACAAAAATCCAGAATCCAAGGATTCTTTTCTTTAAGCATGATTATTTTATTGTTTCCCTTTCAACGTAAGTAGATAAGTATGGCTTAATTAAAGTGTTGGTGGTTTTACCTCCATTCCCAGTCGAATATCCTCTAGCACTCCATCCACAACATGGATTCCAACATCTTCCTGGTAAAGGACCAACCCTGCTAAGAGGTTGGCTACACAGTGAATACTATTATATTTCACATTCCAGATGTTGATCATACAGCATATAACATAGTCTTTTACTTCTGCATCCTGCCAAGGCAGCTTGCGCATCTGTCTCAGGACCTAAACCAAGTTTTAAGACAAGCTTAACATTTTAGCAGGCAAAATACCAAGATATTCACTGTCATCCCCTCTCTTTCATGGCTGGGATGAAATCCCTGGAAGTGTCTGCAAGCAACCTCGTTCTTTTTTTTTTTTTTTTTTTCCAAAAATCCTCCAGATCTGCAGTAGCTACGGAAAACCTTGTAGATGAAACCCAACTGCTGTTCTCTTAACTACTAATCAAGCTGTCCAAATTTACTCCATAATTTCCGTGCTCTTACAGTCTGTATTTGATTGTTTTCTTTCACTCTAAGTGTAAGGTACTTAGTACAAAGTTCCTTATTTCATTCCCTATTTCTTCAGCACTTAATGACTGTGGAGAATGGAGGTCCATGACTAGAGCTTCCACGCATTAATAAAAGAAACGAAATTATTTTAACATATATCCCCCAATCGCAATTAAAAAAAAAAAATATAACCCTCTTCAAGCCCTTTGAAAGTTAATCTACATCAGTAAAATCTGTATCAAAGATTTCAAAAGGATTTACCTTCTCGGTGGTAACCTTGGAGAGATCCTTGTAAAGAAGCTTACGAATATATTCCTGCAGAGGAGGACGTTTTTTCTTCACAGTTTTTTCAGCTGGAGGAGGATTACAGTAGTAATAGGCATTTTCTACCATTGTAACATAGCGTGCGTCTAGATGCATTGCTTGTTTTTTCCTCATCATTTGTTCCTACAAATAAATGCAAATAATCAGTTAAACATGTTGTCATACTGCATTTTCAAGCCAAAGGCTTTTACAGTTAAGTCTGGGATAAAGGAAACAGGAAACGTTGCAGGAAAGTAAAAAGCTTGGCTAGAGACAAGCCAGGACAAAGCATATATATGGTTCTGTGTCGCTAATTTTTACAATCCCTACAATCTTTACAATCCCTGTTTTTATAATGCTACACTTTTGGTGAAAAAGTTTCAGGAAAGTATTGAAAGTTTAACTTGAAGTCTAAACGTTACTGTTTAGATAAATGGTTAATAAGATTATTAGCCACCCTATTCAAAACATGATTTTATTTAACTAAAGTAGCTGAAATACTGATTTCTTGACACAAGCACAGTGAATCATCCTAAGTGGTGATCTGCTTTGTACATCAACATGCGACTCCAAAAAGTTTATATTGAAGGTTTCACACGAATTTTCAATGGTTTAGGCAATGGCATTTTTCTTATTACATGCTTCATTGTTGCTGTTTACCCAAGCAGAAAAGACTGCAAGGATAACAGTACCTGCCATAAAGAAGTATTTCAGGAAAAAACAAAAAGAAGCTAAAGGTTACTACATCAACACTAATTACTACGCTTAATTGTCAGGTTTGTTCTAATTTTCCTCACCGTATGCCATCTTCTCTCCCTATTACATTTTGGATACGTACTTTAAGATTGATTCTGTGTCTTTTAAAAATTGGTGGAAGAAGAATGTCAGGCACCAATACAGGTTAGGCATGGACCTGCTGGAGACAAGCTCCGAAGAGAAAGATCTGGGGATCCTGGTGGACAGCAAAATGACAATGAGCAAGCAGCGGGCTCTTGTGGCCAGGAAGGCCAATGGAATCCTGGGCTGCATAGGGAAGAGTGTGGCTAGTTGGTCAAGGGAGGTCATTCTCCCCCTCTACTCTGCATCCAGTTCTGGGCTCCCCAGTTCAAGAGGGACAAAGAGCTACTGGATCCAGAAAGTCCAGAAAAGGGCAATGAAGATGATTCAAGGATTGGAGCATCTCCCTTATGAAGAAAGG
>BJBW01012789.1:18902-32369 GCA_004320125.1 Scolopax mira | reverse complement strand
TGCTTCACAGTGAGGGTGATGGAGCCCTGGAACAGGTTGCCCAGGGAGGTCGTGGAGTCCCCTTCTTGGGAGGTTTTCAGGACAGCATCCAGGTGGGTCTTGAGTGACGTGCTCTAACATGCTCTAGGCAACCCTGCTTTAGCAGGGGAGTTGGACTAGATGACCTCTATGGTCCCTCCCAACTCTAAAAATTCAGTGAAACAGGAAAAGAAACTCACACTGGTTTAGACATTTTTAGTTAATATGAGTTGGTATCAAAGAGATAAGCAAAACTAAGATGCAAGTCATGTTTTACCACTATACCCAAATATTAGTATATACATTTGTGTCATCCAGAAAACTAAAGGAAGGAGCTGAAACCCTCTTTTATCTTTGCTGAAGCAGACCAGTTTTTTATTCCAGTGGACTTTCCACTAATCTCAAATAACATCAAGTTTCTTTTACAAGGCAGTGGTTCAGTTCAACCAAAATGTAAGTGTTCTCAAACAGCTTCTTAACCTTGAGTTTCAGCTGCTAATTCAAGGAGGAAGAGCAGTTTTGTGTAACACAGTAACCCAACAAATAATATATTTTTTGCCATAGATTGTGTGCATCTGCTGCCAGGAAGGTCTCAATCATTTAAGGCGTGAAGTCAGATGGGCAGGCAGGAAAGAGAAACCATAACAATATGCTGCATACAGTAGCAAAAAACCTTGGCACACTTCAGAGGAAAAAAGCAAAACTTGCAGTATGAAGTGTTTTAAACTAATGAACTGCGCTGGCTTTTCATTGTACTAGGCTAACATGAAGAACTACAAAGGTACAAGCATTACAGTTGAAGATTAGGTTTCTGTTTGTCCTTTGATAAAGGGAGACAGATCACAAACAACATTAAAACGTTCAACATAAAACAGTAAAAGGGCTTTTTTTCCCCCCCTTGGTGAGAAACAAAACTTCTCTGTACCCAGTGCATACCGCAGACCCATTTCAAAAGAAAATCTGGTGAGAACCAAGAGGTGCCCTTCTGGTTAAAAGTCTTGCTCTTGCCTCCTCCAGTTCAAAAACCCTGGTAATACCAATTTGTATTATGACAAATATAATTAATTTCTGCAAAGCAGCAGAAAAATGAAAGTATAGTCACCATGTAAACCCTAAAAGACAGAAAAAGCCCAATTCAGAAAAGTATTTCAGCATGGCTGACAGTTAAATTATTGTATTGTAAGAAGATGGTGGAACTGTTCCTCCTTCCCTTTGCTACCTACGCTGTTCTGCCCCTCCACTTGTTCCAACAGTTCAAAACTGAACTTTTCAATTTCTTGGAAGCACACTATTGTTACAGTGAATAAACAGTCTCATTCTAACTACAAGCAATTACTTTGTCACAGCCTCTGTCTGCACAATGTTCTCCCACAGTTTCAACTCTATCAGTCACACCGAGAAATGTAGCTTAAGATATATACTTATAAATACAAATATCTTGCTTTAAACATTAAAAAGATAATTTGACACAACTGTCTAAATGAAAAGGATTAAAAATGCATCAGAAGGCTTTTAATGCCAAAACTTCAAATGTTCTTTTAAGACCATCAGAACAGCATAACACAAGCATTTCACATTTTAACATGATTATTTTACAGAAACATAGATCAAGATTATGCTAATCTTCCTTCCAAAGCACTAGTTCAAATAATCCATTTATCAACAGACCAATCCGAAGGCCAAGTTAGTTTTACCTTAATATTTTAAATTGCATAAAGGACACTGAGCTTGAAAGACTTGCCAAGAAGAATGATTAACTGAAATAAACATTGCTCTGGTAAAAAGAAAGAATCTTTAAGTGATTTGCAAAACATGACAGTAGTTGCACAAAACTAGAATGCGATCATTAGATGTTTCTCTAAAATAAGTCACATAGTGCTGCTAGTTTTGCAGAGCTCTATATAACACTTTACAAGTAATTAAGGGAAAAAGTAATTATTAAAAATCCATTCTTAACTATGACTTCCTTGCACATCACGACAAAGTAAAATTGTCGTTAATAAGAGACATGCAGCCTGTTTGGCATCTTATTACATAACATATACGTAGTATAACCATCAGCAGTAAAGATTAAGACCAATAGTGGCTTAAAAGATCAATAAGCATTAATTCTACCCAAAAGAGTAATTGATAAAATCAGATTTACATTTACTTATAGTTTTACTTTTTTCCCCACAAGAGCCTAATTAGCTCCCTTTGGGAATAAGCTTTTCTACAGTTCACATTGACCAGCACCAGCCGCAACAGAGCAACGTTACAAGATTCATTTATTGAAATGGTTGCAGACTCTAAATCTCTTTAGCCTGTTTTACATCTTAATCAGCAGATATTGCAAAGCATTTGCTACCTCTATCTTCTCCTGGTTCCTCAATACATAAAAAAAGACCACTTATCTGAAATCTTGTGAGGCTTCATGCCTCAGTCATTGAAACAGTGTCTGTGGCTTGTCTTACACTTCACAGATAAGTCACATTTCACATTCATCCAACAGATTTCAGCAGTACAGCTAACAAGCTGCATTTTTGTAGTGCATGAGACTAAAAGCAGTCAGGTAGGAAAAGTAGCTCTGCTTGAAGTATTGAATTTTTCCTGACTTCTCAAAATTTTAACCACCACCACAATATGGTAGCAACAAGTGTCTTAATGGAACAGCATTTTCAGGGGAAAAAATACCCGACTGTGGAAAGGAACAGTATTTAATGATAAAACACATAAGCTGGCAAGTGTTTAGAAAATGCAGAGATTCAAACCTTTCAAGATACAAAGCACTCTGCAACAACAGCACGAGCCAAAAACTTGCAATTTGTGACTCTTGTGACTACACCCCTGCAACAAATGCTAGGACATTCAAAGAGGTTCAAAAAGAAACAGCATTTCATGGGAAAGAAATTATACAACAATAAACCCAAGTATGCAACAGCTACTTCTCCATTAACTCTATAGAACAAGAAGGGAGGATATGGATTCAAGAGAAGGCAGGAGGATATGGATTCAAGAGAAGGGAGGAGGATATGGATTCAAGGATATGATTCAAGAGAAAGGCTTGTCAAAAATAAGCCAGTGTTTTGCTAAGAAAGGGGCAAACTAGGTCCACTTTCTCCTCCAAATGCAGTGACTGCTTCCTCTACAGCAGATACATGTCTATATTCCTCCTGTAGGATTTGAAGGGAACATTAAAGTACCTGGGCAGACTTCTCACACAACTCCATGGTCTATTAGTTGGCCTGTATCTGATTAAGCTGCTTCTGATTTAATGCAATCTCCTATTGCTAGTATCTGCCTTTGAAGCACTTCCAACCATGTTTGATTCAGTCTCTTCCCATGGACGAAGGGTTTTAGGATTGTCTCTCAAGCCAGTAAACACATTATTTGGGGCTCAAATTCACACTAAAGAAGACCCAAAGCTAATCCCTGTTATTTTTAAATCTTTGCCAGTACTTATCTAGTCTTATGGATACCACTTCTACTCTTAGCTGAATTACCAATCTCTATATCTAAAACCCTGCCTAGTAACTTCATAAAGATACTAAAACCCCTCTAGTACCTTCATGAATTTGTTTTTCAAATTTATAACCCCAGATTGTTACGCAGGGCATAGAAAACACTTCTTTCACAACTCTCTTCACCTCCAGTTGAAATACCTTAGCATCTCCAGTTCTATTCACTGCCATTTTTCCCCTTAGATAGAATCTCAGGTGTGTTCAGGTACAGCTACTATATTCTTTCAACATTATCATCTGGTTTTGCCCCATCAATGAACTATTTCTAGTTCAAAAGCAAAAACCTTTTTGCTTCAGGAATGTAATCCTTTATTTATATTTTCTATTAAGTCACAAACAGATTTAGAGATCAATTAGATCTCTCTAGAATCCTCCCAGAAAGCTGTTCTCACAGAGAACAGTGAGGTGCAGTCTCACACTGCAGCATCTCACACTGCACTGAGGTGCAGTCTCAGAGCTGACACAGCATTGGACAGGATGATACGAGTCCACAAGACTTTAAATAAAGGCCGACAGCCTTTTCACTCACTAATGCTTGAATGCTGTAACTGACAAATAAGGTATTAGTCACAATTATCGTTATGGTCAGACCACATCACAAAGCCACAAACCAGAAGTAGTAATTGTTTTAATTCAGTGCACGACACCCTCATCCTCAAGACAAAAAGGTTTCTCTTACCAAAAGAACACTGGTTCTTAAGTGAGATTCTGGTGATCTGAAGAGGAATCTCCCACAGGTTTCCAGCAGAGTACATGCCATTTCAATATGGTGATGAGAAAAGTCTGACAGAAGCATCTAGTAGATTATTGATAAAAAAAACACAGCACGTTAAACATCTTTTTCAACTGCAGAAAACAGTAAGTTATATCTACAAGACTTTACACTATTGCAGCTTTCTACATTCTTTAAGAAAAAAATGCAAATGGATTCCACTGATCAGATGTTAACAAAAATCAAAATATCCATCTCATTAAAAAAGTATTACAAGAACAGTCCAGACCCCAAATTTAGGCTTCAGCAAGCTGAAAAAACAGGATGCTTCCTAAGCCTAGCATAAAAAGACTACAATATTAAAACAAACACTATAATCTCTCCCATACCCCTTCCAACTCAGTCATATTTGCTTTAAAACTCCTGCTGCTAGACTAGAGAGCCACCAAATAATGTAGTATAAGGACACAATAACATCAAAGCACATCTAATTTATTGTACTGTTTGAGTTAAGCAGTAACTAACATTAACAGAGCTTTGCATTTTACAATATGTTATAAGTGGGAGGAGAAAAGTCATGAGCAAATATAACTTTTTAAGATTTCAGCTTCGATAAGTAACGAGTTAGTGAACAGAAACTACTCCTGGAGGGACTGATCTTAACCCATATGAATCTTCAGTCGCCTTTTACAAAAGCACTTTTATTTTTTAGGATGCTTTTTTAATTTGGGAATTGACATCAAAGATAAATTTGGATCCTTATCACCACGCAAATTGAGATGATATGCCTAAAGATTAACGCTTTCCAAAGATTTGTTTTATTCTTCAACAAACAAAAGCACCTGCTAAAATGGCACATAAGCTTCTCCTTGCATTGCTGAAAAACTTCCTGCCTATAATCCCTCCTCACTTATTTTTTCTGGAGAGATATTAATTGGAATCACTGTAATAGAAGTTTTGCAATATACAGCAGATGAATAGTTAGCAATGTCTACCATCATTTTACAAAGAAAATTATTCTTAGTTTGCTTGCGTCCAAAGGTGGAAGTTTGTTTTAATATATTCCTAACATCAGAAAATTTAAAACATTTAACCTCTAGGGCAGCTACAAAAATCTCCTTATACACAGTAGCAACAGATATCAAGGTTCAAAACATATGCAATGAACTCATGGATAACATCAGCAATAAATATATAAAGAGAAACAGGATGGGGATACATTCTCAGCACATACAGTAGTACAGGACTAGTCACAACACTTACCTTTAAGCAGTGGAGAGTATCGTTTTTTGAGAACATCTTAAACTTGGTAAGCTCACCAATAAACCTCACAGTTTTATTCTTTGTTTCAATGTTGATCTGGTCCTTTTTTCTTACCTTAAAAAAAAAAAAAAAGCATTTGATTTTAGACTGTGAAAAATACCCACCTCTTACAAATTACTTTGACCCAGACGTGCTTCACAAGCTTGGGAATTCAGAAGTATTTGTCATTTCTTTGGTTCCTTATGCTCTACTTTTACCTACCACTGTGTTTTCTAAAAATCTCTCTATAACTGTGTCTTCAGAAGCTTCTGAATTTCTTTACAACCTCCTGCCCCTCAAAAGCCTTAAGTCCTCTAACACACCTACAGTTACAGACACACATCAACCTGGTCACTCCTCCTTTGCCACAGCGAAGCAGTAGTTAAATATTCTAGATCATATATTTTTTAGAACCAATAAGTAGTCTCTATATGAATAGGAACACTTGTATAATCCTTAAGGAAATATTCAACATTGACACCTTTTTCCAGTCAGATTTAATAAAGTGCAGACTTTTTTCTCTTCCTTTTTCTTTAAGGTTACTAACCTTAAACTTCAAACAGTTAAGATTTCAGTAAGTCGAAGCAATTTATACACATTTTTAATGTCTATATTAGAAAAAAAACCTGAAAGCTGTGCCATCAAACTCAGAAGACAGTGAAGGAATCATCGCTGTGAGCCATAACCAATTTGGTTACAAAACTTAGAACAAAGTGAAAGAAACAACACTGAAAAATGCATTTGTGAGGGACAGAAAAAATTGGTTCATTAAAATTATAAAATAGTAATTTGAATTGACCACTAAATTACAGTAATAATCGCTAAATTACAACAATAACCTTGTAGTGGGGAAATGTAGTGGGGAAAGTGGAATTAGAATACGTGAGTTCTCATTTTAAATGCTAAGTTATTAGTGTACAGAAAACTCTTAACACAGTTGGAGGACAGTTTCTAATTTTTGCAACTCCTTTTTGGTAACTTTTGTTATTAGTTACATATGCAGACAGAGCAAGTTCTAAAAAAAATTCTTTTTACATGTACAAATCTCATATTTTAGAACAAATCTGCTCAGATGACAGAAAAATATTCACTGAATTTAGGAATCAGCATCTACATAATATCAAATGTTATTCTCCAAAGGATGACTGTTATGAGATTGGTTCATTTGAATGTAAAAAACTAAATCAACAAGACGTACGTGAAACCTGAAATCCCCTTTCAGCATGGAACAGAGATCCTCTGCTACATCAGACATGCAGGGATGCAATGTGGCAACCAGTCTTGCATAAAACGGTAGTAAATCCAACCTGCGGACAAAGGAGATGATAAAACAGACACTGATTTATAGTCAAAAATGTATTTGTGTCTGAAACTATGGGTACCATTTTGTTTGAGAAAAGAATGAATGTGCATATCCTGGCAGAACAACTTACCTGCAGACTGCAATATCATTTAAAAGTAACAATAGCAAAAGGAATACTGCATCCTACTGGAATCCTTCACGCTTCGCTTCCTTTCAAAACTACTGTCTTCAGTGAAGTGCCAAACACTGTCGTAACTACGGAATGCGACCCTTAAGAAATTGCCACACACAAAAAACCATTCAGATCCCTCTCAATATTCAAAATGAAAAGTTCTTACAGACTCCTTCGTTTGTTATTGCAATTTATTTATTTATTTATTTTTAGAGTAGCAGAGACATAACCAGGAAGGTAAGGACATTTTTATTTTTAAGGCAGTGAATTTCTAAATGAATGTAGCAGTGTTATTACACAAAACAAAGCTCAGCAGATGCTATGTGGCAATCTTTTCCCCCTAAAACTCAGGTAATATTCCCACAAATGGAAATATTTTGAAATTTTCTGTGGAACTTCCTTTTTTTTTTTTTAACTCTTTCCCTGATTACATGCCTTCATAGCCATCTCATAGTATTGCATGTTCCCCTTAGGGAATTTTGGAGGATAATCCGTGTTTCCTTTAGTTGTGTACTTTGGTTTTTTTCCATCAAAGACCATCTGGTTGTAAAAATGGGATAAATGCCCTTAAACCTGGTTTGTAGCACTGTGTAACAGGACACAGAACTAAGCAGCTGCTTTGAATAAATATGCATATTAGCAGGGGAGTTGGACTAGATGGCCTGTAGAGGTCCCTTCCAGCTCTGACAATTCATGTATCACCTTTAAATGCAGACAAACCAACTGCTCTCTGAGGCCTTATAATATCATTCAGCAAGCTGAAGAACATATTTTTGGTTTATTTTCAGAACACAAGTTAAATGTTGTGAACACACGAACTGCAGAACAAGCCTACTGTTTTAAGTGGAGACAAACATCCTAAATGTGCGGGTTTCAAGTGAGAAATTGCCTGTAAGGGAAAAATGGATCTTGAGTTTACGCTTTATGAAGGATTAAGGTTGCCCATTTTCCTAGTAGTAAGGAAAAAAAAAGACTACAATAAAAGAAAAAAAACAACATGCTGCTGAGAAAAAAAAAAATACCTAAAAGCACAAATGATACACAGAGCTTTTCCCTGGCACAAAGTAAAACTGAAAAAGCACCAAGACAAAACCTCCAAAACAAGGCATACATGACTGCCTCCCCTCTCCTTTCTACTGCTGTGTCACTAGAGAACATTTCCCAGATCTTAAATATTCACTCAGAAAGATGGATAATCCTGTACTTTAATTGTTTATTAGAAACATCAGAATATACCATCTGAAAGAGACAGAGCTAAGCAGCCTCCAGAAAACACATAAAACTCCTGTTGAAACATTGCAGGTATCCCAGTTACCTATTTAACAGGTTTTATTCTCTCTTGTTAATCAATAACTGAAGTAGTATTTACATTTTTCAAGCTTGTTGGAACACAGAGTCAAGGATGACTAGCCACAGTAAATTACTATGATGTTATTAAGCATTTAGCCATTAACTCTTAGAAAAGAAGTAAAAGTCTCATTACTTTATGCACACGTACAAAAGCTAAACTAAAAAAAGGCTTTGGCTGAATTGAGGGGGTGTATTTTAATTGAGGGGATTTCTGTATGGCATCTCTTTTTAGTCAAAGTTTTATTCTGGTCTGAACAAGTACCTGCCTGCTGAGAGCTAATAATTTCATCTCTGTAAACTGAAGATACCTGGGGGAAAATTAAAGTCTTAGAGCACATTGTTGTTACTCCCTCACAGAGCACAAAAGGTTTCTTCATGGGGAAGAACACTAAGACTAGGTATTTCTAAATAGGTGAAATATAATAAGGAAAACCCTTAGGTCAATTACTGTGAAATTGGCAATCAGAGATTGAATTCATTCCCTCTCTCACAGGGAGAGACAAATATTAAGTGCTCAGAGGTGGAGAAATTGCAGTATCAGTGGCACCATCTACTGGCATTAAGGCTAATCTAATTAAGTTTTTTGTTTTCTTCAAAAGCATTTCTTTTTGAGAAAGAGGGCAGATATTAACTAAAGCCACCCACAAACCCTGCAGTATTGCTTTCTCTGCATGCTCTTCTACATCATGAAGCAAGATCTAGCATCAGGGGCGAGAGTCACTCTCTGAGGCCTACATTAAGGAGCATCAATATAAACTACCACAGTAAAACACCTTGACCATACACCTTGGGGTTGAAATCTAGTCAACTCTGCATCTCTCGATCACTCAGACTGCATTTCAGAGAAATATCTAAGAGCACATCTTTTTTTGGTAGAATTTCAAGTAAGTTTATTTAAAAAAAGAACAAACTTTGCTCAATTAAAGCCCTAATTGCAATCTCTCTAGAATGGGTGCACCCAAAATTTTATATCCAGAAAGAGTGGTCATTTTTGATATTGATTAACTGGGATTCTACCAGAAAGACAGCTTAAAGAATGAAGCAATAGAACAAGAACTTCTGCCTCACAAGCATAATCATAATCCAGATAAATGCAGTATATTCCCAGGGCCTAAACAGGTATAAACTGCCACCCACACTGCTCAGTGGGAAGAGAATGATGTTGTGGAATCTGCATGTGATCAGAGAAGCATTTTATGCTTCAGTTTCTTAGTTGTGGCATGAGCTACTTATCTCAAACACATCCCTCGATTTTATTCTGAAATGAGAGGGGCCATAAACACCAGTAAGTCAAGTTAAACTGAACAAAAAGGACCTTGCTGCTGAGGATTCTCAGGACAAGAAGCTGAAAGAAGGCAGATACAGAGGAGGATTACACCTTCTGAGCTAAAATGTTCAGAACTATTTAACACTCAAGAAGCTAACTTCTGAATTAAGAACAGACAACAAAAATGCTAAAAATTTCCATGTGATAAACAGGTCTTGTGCCTAGTAAACTGGCAAGTCCATAGACCACCATAGATGGGAATGGCAAAACCATCAGAAGCCACAACATCCCCTCTTTACTATTTAGCGTTTGTCTCAAATTTTGATATTTGAATTTAAATATTAGCATTTGTTTAGAATTTAAAGCCTAAAAAAGAGACTATAAGCTTCTGATATTGAAGTTGAAAAACCTTTAAAAATACAGTATGCAATTAAACACAAATAATTACCCATTTCTGTACGGGAAGGTAATTCAGTTAGATGGCAAAGAACTACATATAAATGCCCTAAAGCTGTGAGCACTATGGGTTAAGTCACTATATGGTGATTTTAGTGCACACTATATAGCCCTGAATTAAAAGGCTAATATTTAGTTTTAAATCAATCCTTCAATGCAAATCTGAAAGCCACTTGTGTACTAGCATTGAAATATCTTTTTGAAAGGCTTTCTGTTCTGTTGGGTTGGAGGTTCAAATCGCAGCTGAAAACGTAAATGCAATTCATTCATAAGTATTCAACAGAGCAGTGCAGTGATGTTGTATTCTAACACTAATCTACAGTTAGTTGAGGAAAAATTCTCCTTTTTGTCAAATTAGGTTTTCTGTCTTGAAGAATCCCGCATTTATCCTGATCTATCCAACCCCAGTGGGAGCAAGAAAGCTCCCTGGCAACACTGCATAAGGACTGACTTGACAGTGTCTGCATTCCTCCTCAAACACATTAGTTTTATACTTTTGTGGTAAAATTGTTGTGCCTGTACATTTCCTAAAGCTCATCTGTGGGGAAGAAACAGAACTTACTCTCTTACTGAAGTATCTTATTATGGCTGCCAACATAATAGCTAGACTTAGAGGGATATCACAGGAACTCCTGGAATTAGTAAACACTACTTTGTAACAGCCATAACAGAAAGTAAAGACAAATCACTGTGGCTCAGTGAAGAGATACACGAAGCAAAAACATATTAATGCATAGTATACAAAGTTTTGATGCAGTATGCTATGCCATTTTCTAAATTAATTTGTAGTAGTTTATAGCAAACGTTAGCATGGTGTGGCCATACGCACAACCTGGAGTTTTTTCCACAAGGATTATAAATGTTGATTTCAAGACAGAAAAAAAACCTAACCCCTTTATCAACCACAATAAGAAAGCAAATTTTAAATATTAGGACAGATTGTCCTTTAAAAATCATCTGCATCGATGGGCAATTCAGCTGGTGTTTTCACTGCAACTGTTTGTGGTTTAGAACACACAGGTACAATAAAAGAGAAACTAGCTATTAAAAAATTTTATAATGCTATGGCAAAATATTGTGTTGTGTTGAATTGCTTGATCATTATTCCTAAATATTTCTGTGGTGCTCTGGCATAAGTCACTCCAGAGGTACCCATGAGGAATAAACAAATGCATCTTGGAATACGTACCAGCCTTCAGTAATTTAAACAGTTAAAGAACATACACATACATTAAGTTATATAACCAGAGGGTGGATCCAGTTTGTTCCCCTTCAGTTCTTACCTTTGTCTAGGAACTATGAAAAGTGCCCGTACTAATTTTCTTCTGTTTGCTTTTGTATTCATATTCATGCAAAAATCCATTGCTGCCTATAAAGAGAAAAGCCCATATAATACTTCACATTTAATGTAGTGGTGATTTGTATTTAAAGTATTTATTTAAAATAATACAGGATGCTTTTCAGAAGGATTTTTCAGAGAGCTATGCTTGCTACGTTGCTTTAAAAACAACCGTAAAGAAAAAAAAAATAAAAATCTTCATTTTTATCTAGAACTGACAGAGTTAAAAACCATGTTCAGTTACAGGAATACAGACCGATTCTTTGAATCGACACACGGAAGAAACAGCTTTAGGAAGAGAGTGAGTAATTTGTCAAGGAGTGATGGGAGCCAAGAAAAAAGCCAAGTTTGCTTCTAAAACAATCTAACACATAAGAGAACAGACAGATGAAACCACTATCACTTGGTATTTGGGCAGCTGCTGCCAAGTGAGGAAAAGAAAGTATTTCCTTCAGGTTAAAAATGAATTCAGCTACTGCTGAACTCCAAAGCTTCAAATATTTATTTCTGATCAATCTGATCGAGCATTATAGCTTCTAGGAGTGGAAAAAATTAAAAATATGACTATACCTTGTCTATGAGGTCTCTGTTGACACAGTTTGGAAGCTGCTGAAGAAAAGCATCTACTATAAGTTTCAAATGAGATCCAGTACTGGCTTCTTCATCCTCTTGTTCTAACAGAGTGAAATAAACAAGCAATACACATCTTTAAGCTATGAAATGATTTATTATCACATTCCCCAAACACAGTGCATTTGTAATGTTCAGTTGTTAAACATTCATCTACATATTAAAAAAGAGGTATAAAAATTCATTTTTCAATTAAAAAAAAATCCACTGATTGCCTATGCTGACAAAAGTATCACCTTTAAAACTAGTCTTCCTCTTCGTGAAGTTCCCTACGTCCAACTGAGACAACAAATATACATTCCTAGAAAACCATGGTAATTTCTATAGGTGATAAAAGGAGGACCACAAGAAGGCCCAAACATGGGGGAAAATAACTACGGGGGGGGGGGGAAAAAAGCCAAAACACCTTAATGCAATTGTGGATTCTATGGTTGCCCTGCAGGAGAAATAGAATTTTGGAACAAAAACATCCATTAAAGCAGTTTTTAATCTGGTATGTTCTTGACATCTTTTCACTTGGGGCTGTTAAAGGTAGAAGCCAACTTCATTCTTTCAGCTGTGCAGAAGGCAGAGTATAGACCCGTAGAGCGCCAAGGATTTGATGATGTAGCAATTGCAAGGCAAAGGACAACTTGCTTTTCAGGCAAATGCTTTGGAAACAGGGACAGTGACCTGTATCTACTGAGTCAGTAACACCAGTCAAGTAAAAGACTGCAGGACAACTCTGTCATTGAAATTTAGATTTTCTGTTATCAACTATGAAAATCTCACCAGATCAACCCCCCTACAGTTACCCTTTAATTACAAAACACGTGGTACGCTTCAAAAATATTTCCACATTTTACTAAGTCCTACAGAAGATTCTACTTTGCTCTAGAGCATTACAGGAGCCAAACAGTGAGTTAAACAAATGCTTGGAAAGAACCCTTCCTTGGCCAAAGCAACACAGAAGAACACTGCTTCCTGAAAAAGGAACACAATGACACGTGGTTTCCTTTCAGTTGGATGTTCAGCAGGAACAAGAATACTTCAGAGGTATTTGAAAGCAGAAGAGAGACAGACTTCAAAAGGTGAAATTGCACCCAAAACACCCACGACTTGGTAAAGTCTCTTTGTCTTTACAGGCTACACAGTAAGCTAAATGGGCATAAAAGACTGACATTTCTTTTTCAAGTTACTGAAAGGCAAATAGAAAGTAAAGGTCCTACAATGTAGGACATTTTTTTCTTTTTTTTTGGGGGGGGGGGGGGGGGGTGGGGGGGTGGGGGGGGCAGGGGTTGAACTTGGGTAGAGAAACACTAAAATTTGTTCCAAGGAACACTGCCAGCTACCCCTTCTTGAAGATGCTAGAGATTAAAGCAGATGACATTGCTTCCTCTCTTGCACAGGCAGCTAGAAGTCAGAAGAACAAGAGAGAA
>BJBW01012789.1:4861-18688 GCA_004320125.1 Scolopax mira | reverse complement strand
GCTCTTAAAATAAACTAAAAAAAAAGTCTTTGACAACTCAAGTCACTTCTGAAGACAATATTTCCAGAGGCCCTGCTATTACACTCAATTTCAATAGTTCCCAAAAATATCCCCACTTTTGCAAGTCCTCTGCTTCACTGGAAGGCTACAGATACTCTCCCATTTTATTTCTACATATTTATTTCTCATCACAGTATGTGGATCCTTTCTAAGTGGAAAGGCTCTTTTGTAGTACCTGAAGCAAGTTTAGGACTTCAGAATTTTACAGTGACAACTGAAAGACTCAAGAGCTTCCTTCTCCAAGGCCAATGATTGCAAGCACATAATTAATGCAAAAAGTGAGTTTACTTCCTGCTTTTTACTGTGATCCTCTTGACATCCAGTCTTTCAGCATCACTGCATTTTAAAAGTGTGTAACCCCCCTTTAAAAATTCACAACAAGTAGTAATGTATAACCATTGTGGTTAGACTATAATAGCTTATCTGGGTGCAGATCAAATTAAGCAGTAAGATCATTGTAGAGACAGAAAGAAAAATTATTTTTTCTTTTTAAACACCTTTCTACTTAACCAGAAATAAATGCAATCCTGCAATTTTCAGGGAGAAAGTATAAAACCTAAGGACTTACTGAAGCTGTTGTCCTGCAACTATTTGTGCAAAACAATCTTCTACTTCAATAATGATGTTTGCCTTCCCCTCTCCCTACACACATACTTTCTGAGAAACCCCTGACTCCCTTAACTTAGCATTTTTTACATTTTTACAAAACTATAATCTTACAGGGAGCTCTGTCCTAGAAACTCCACTCTGCCTGAAAGCTTCAGTCTAGTTTGTGCAGTATCACCCAGAGTGTGGAAATAACAAAAGTGCTTTTGTAAAGGCAGTAGCTATTCCCTCTGTGCCAATTCGATGATGCAGGAGCCCTCACATTCAGATGGTACAAACCAACACCGTGAGTATATTGTTGGCTGAATCCAAAACAATCTCTGCACAACGCTTAAGTACAAGCATAACATTAAACATCTGGATGAATCAAAGCCTCACTGAAGAAGGTGTTCAGAATTTAGTCTCACAAAACATCCAAGTCCAAAAAATATTTCTTAATATTTGGTTTAAATTCCTTCTCTTCTGATAGGAACTTTGCTAGCTCTCTAAACAGTATAGCAAAATTAAAAGCACTCATTTTCTGCACATCATCTCTGTGGCTGATCAACCTTGGAAAAACTGACACTATATATTTATGAACATTAGATGTATTCATGATGGCTTCCACTCTGGCCATTCCTTACTTAACATTGTCTTTGCCTCCATTCACACATCTTCATTTTTAACATTTTATCTTCTCTTTTAAAAACAACCTCAAAACTCACTTCTTTCAGCATGCTTCCCGTCACTATTTTCAGCTCCGGTGCTATCTGCTCCCTCTCTCTTCCCTGAGCATATTGAAAATAAGAAAATTAAGATTCACTCAAAGTTAACATAATAGAGAAACAAAATAAATTAGCTGAATTCCCGGTAAATGAACCTTTTCAACTAACTGTGTCAACTATCTTTTTACATGGCATATCTTAACCTTAATGGATTATAGACTCCAACCTTTAGGAAAAGAGTACAGAAATTGCAATGTTGTGGAGGATGCTCACCAGGGCAGACCCGCTTTAAAAACACACATGTTGAGTAACTGCCTCCTCTCCCTCACATCTGGACAGATGAGAAAAAAATGAAGAGAAGGACAGAAGTAAGAGAGGAAAGGCAGTACCCACTGTCTGACTGGACTCTCTATTCTATTTATCTTATTTCCCCTCTAAAATTGACTTATTCCTTCTGCAATGTAATTCACCCCCCCAAATTATCACAATAACTAAAGCTACTTTTTTTTTTTAATTTATCTTGGACCTTACATTTAAGACCCTGCTATACCTCCTGCATTCTTTTTATACTAAAGGCCCATCTCAACCTAGGAATACTGTTTTATGGTTGCAACAGTGTCATAATCCGATGGTTTTGTTCTCTGCTGGCTTTGTGCAAAACACTACTACTAACTTAAATCAAGCACAGATGCACAAAAAAATCAGTACATATGAAGAAAAACCAAACCTATATTTTGCAGCTGAAGGACACCTAATTTTCCCAATTTCAACCATAATTGAGTTTTACTTAAGAAAAAGGCTGAAAAAAAAAAAAATCCACCAGTTCACTAAATAGAAATATATCACACAACTTGAAACAATGTCTAAATTCAGAATTTTGTTAATTCCTCATATCTGCAGCTACCAACCAGGGATGTTCAGCATTATACATCAGCAGTTTCTTCTCTCTCCAGCAAAGTAACATTTAGATGTTGCTTTTTCTAGCATAACAAGGATTTGGCGATTCTATCTATTTTCATTTCCATCATTAATTTAGGAAGCTACCTTTCTGTATCAGAGAAACGGTATAGAATTCATAAAAGTTTCTACATGTTTCACAAGAAATAACCTAATGAGCAAAGACAATCATGAAGCAACAGTTCTCCACTACAAAAAAGCCTATACTGTGAGTCAAATGACATTACCTTCACAGGGTAGAAAGCAAAGGGCTTTAAGGGCTGGTGCTGTTCAAGGATAAAAAAATAACCCCATTCTGGCACGTTTTCAATTAACCTTTCAGATGAGACTATACTTAATGCTCTGTCAATAGCTAGTTTAAAATCAGAAACTAGTACTAATGGTTAATATTTCATATTATGGCAAAACATGCATCATCTTTCTTTTAAACACACTCAAACTGGCATCACCTCCCAGGGAGCTAGAACTGTACAGAGACCTCATCTTCTATTTCTGATCTTATCTCCTGTTACTCCTTCCTCACTTCTACAAGATCTCACTCTCTTGTTACTTAGCTTTGTATTTTGAGTAATCTTAATCCTCCTATCCAGTCTAGAATGCCTTCAAGAAAAGTCAAGAAGGAAATACCCACATTCCTTTAGATGTCTACTGACAAAATATTTTTGGCCTATCTAGTAGGTTATCACCAATTCAGAATGAACTGCTCTTTTTCCTTTTGATGCCAAGAGAACGTCCCTTATAGATGCTGGAACCATGTTCTTCACTGTTTTGCGATCGAAGAACAGACGATAACAGCTCACTAAAGATGAGCTCACTAAACTTCACATCTTAACCAGCTTAATGAGCTGATGACTACTCAGAGAAGAATATAAATGGAAGGAAAAAACTATTCCAAAGAGGGTATGGCTTTTTCCAACCTGTCTGTATTAAAAAAAAAGGAAAAAGCTACGGAAATAGTACATAAAATTACTGTGACAGTTTTCCTTTCAGAAGCAATCTGAAAAAGTCTGACTCTGGAACTGTCTAATATCTTTGAATTCGTGAGGTGTCACAGAACAGTATAGTCCCAAGCTTAATTTCAGCTCAACTAATTTCAGCTGCACAAGAGAATCACCCAATTTAAAGATCCACATGCCCTAACCCTCCCTGTTTTAAGCTGAGAGAGAGTGGCACTTAGAGTTGTTGAAGGTACTCAATGCCCAAACTCACAGATCCACACACCAGCCTGGTTCCATGACTCTACACTTTAAACACTGATACACAGTCTTTTTCCTCTACAGCTTGAAGTTTTGGCATTAAGTTTTCCGTTTTTAAAGCCCAATGCAGTTTCAGGCAAGAGTCTGATTATATTATAAATTCACTAGATCAGGCAAGGATTTTCACTTTTAAGCCACAGAATCTCCAGCCAATAGACTCTAGAGATTGTTTTCCCCACATTACAGAGAGAACAAGTTTCCTGCTTAAGAAACGAAAGAAAAAAAAATCTGCATTGGTCCAAAAATCCAAAGCAGCAAAACCAAAGCATCTTACAAACTGGGCTCAAAGAAAACACCTCAGTTGTTTCTCTATGAATTGGCTGATCTTGCTTTTCCCACTATTCAGTATCACTGAAAGAAAAACTTGTGACTCAGAAGAAAATTTCTTAAGAAACATTTTACTGCTGTTTTCCCAAGTAAAACTAACAGATTTTCACAGGTGTCATTTGCAGCCCTTTACGTGTAATTAGGTTAGATTTCCTAAATCTTTCTACGTAAAGCCATAAAATCAAAAGAAAAGTCTTTAATGATTAACAAGAAAGAAAGGCAGAGCTGAATCTTAGATTTCAACAGAAGTTAAAACCAGAAAATATTTTATTAGTATGCTAAGCATATTTGATCAGAAAAATAATTTATGCTCTGAAGTTTACATCCTTCTTTCTAGTCATTTATCAGACAACTACCTTCAAATTTAATTATTTTTTAAAGCTATATGAAGGAATTAGTAACTTCCACTACATAGAGCTCCATATGAAACTTTTCACTTGTATCTTAATGTTGTTACGAATCCATTTTTCACCACAATCCTAAGAGTTTCTAGCAACTAATATTTCATAAATAAATAAATATAGTTCATCCTGAAGTCACTCTATCAATTAACTAAAAGCCATCAAATCCAAAAAATAAAAGATGAGGAAACAGTAAAAAATTTCTAAACCCGATTCTTTTTACCTTGCTCATCAAGAAGCTTTTTTGTAAGATCTTCTGCCTCATCTCCACAGTCTAACTCCAGAGGATCATCGTTAATATCCAGGTTCTCCAGCTCCAACTCCAAATCCTCACTCCCAGGTGCTTCCTTATTATCTTTGGCATCTTTTGAATCTATTTCAAAGTCAAGTAGAAATATTAAATTATTAAATACACGCAGTCATGACTAGAATAAAGGAAGACTTGTGTCGTTACACCTACGCCTCTCTAGTGCTTAAGTCTTCTTAAAAGGAAGGCGGGAAAAGAATATGTACTTCTTGAGACGATACTGTCTCATCTGTTCTGTCTCAGTGGTTTGATATTCCTCATACAGCTTTATCTGCACACCTGAAAGCTACAAACATTTACTACATTGGGGTCTGGTAAGGATTGCCAACAGTTTTTAGTGCTTTGGTTTGTTTTGAACAATAACTGGTACGTCTTCTGGCATGCATACATTCAAACAGAACAAGATATTCAGAATGTAGCCATCTAAGCCCAAAAGTGCTTAAAATGGATTGTGAGGGCATGACATGGCAAGTGCAAGCAAAAAAACCTTGCATACTGGGAAGGTCTCACAGAAAAACAGCATCTTCCAAAACCCCAGTAAATGAATATCACAAACATTATTCACAGAGTGCCAGATTCCAAAGGTACAAATTCTAATTTAATGTTTGTACTACATTTTCTTCACAGCTCAACTAATAACAAAAATTGACAAAGCAAGGTAAAGAGTGTTTTACAGACTATGAAAAAAAGCAGAAAGCAGAATGGGAAGAAAATACTGCAGTAATGTGCTACATAGAAGGTCCAACAAAAATCATACTTTCATTGAAAACAAATAATCTATGAATCTTTCAACAAAGATTCAGAACAAAAGAGCTAATATTTTTGTTTGATAACACTACCAGTCTGACACAGAGCATTCTTACAAGAGATTACTAGCTACAACATTTTGCTCTTCTATTAGGTTAATCACCAATTATTTTCAATTTAAAATTCTGTATTTAAATGCATCTTTTTTTCTTCCTTAAATACTATACCCAGATACAATTCCTATCCCACATAATTTCTTCCCTAAAAAACCTGCGTACTGTCTTGACCACCACAAATTATTTCACTGAAGACTCATGACTTCCATCAAATCAGCACATCTGTTGGATAAGACATGTTAAAGAAATACTCATCTAAACGTTCTACCTCTTGAATCATCTTTGCCGGAATCCTTGTTCTGGGAACATTTTTCATTATCTTTAAACAAAATTGCTGGCACAAAAGCCTTTAAGTCGATGAGATTCTCATAGAAGTTTCTAGCATCTTCATCTTCCCAGATACCCCCCTCCAAGTCATATTCGCCAGGTTTTCCTGGTGTGAAGATATCAATACCGGGTCCATGTTCTGCAAAAACAGTGAAACCATAAAAAAAACTTACTTATACAAATTTCTCATCTTCTAAAAAGAAAGACACCTTTAAAGATTAAAAAACACCCAAACTTTTAGAAAGCCATTAACCTATTTATTACTCCCACCGTTTTCACTGAAATATTGCAATATATAATTTAAAGTGCTTTTAACAACCCAATCTCAATAACAGACATATAGCAATAAGCTATTTTAAAAATGTAAATTTAGTATTGTTAGAAAACACAGTGTCAGAGTTAAAGTCAAATCAAGTCAAATCAAGCAACACGTTACATGGTATTAGAAAGGAAAGCTGTAACAGACTTTAACTACATCACTATCAAAAGTACTTGCTTTGAGCATGATGAATGGTATCCCATTGTATTTTAAGAACAGAAGTTTAAAAAGAATACTTTTAATTTTAGAGGCATTCAAGAAATACAGCTTTTTTTAAGCTCAAGGTCACTTCAGAGAAAAGATCATAGAATGGCTTAGATTGGAAGGGACCTTAAAGATCATCGAGTTCCAACCCCCCATGATTTCAACACCATCTCTAAACCTGAACTTTGAGATTCATTAAGGCATTGAATAGCTCTGCCACTTAAATCCCGTCCTCCTCCTCAGGAGGTCAGAGAGCCACCTAGTGACTTCCCTGGCTTAACAATATGTTCTTGCTCTTAACATCATCACCCAAAATATAACTGAAACTTATTTTTTAACAGTATCAGATTTTAGAACTCTAATATATGCAGTTCTTTAAATATGAAAAAATGCATTATATTAAATTGAAAGTATTAGATTACTTTTTTTTATTTTCCATTTATTCCTATATTAAATAAATTTAAAGAGACATCAATCAAATTACCGTAACTACACTGCATATACAACAGTTTCATGTTAGGTTCAACTACTTTAATAAAAACTATATATTATTCACTTTTTGATATCTTTAAAAGGGAAAGCCTAAATAAAAAGAAATCAATAGAAAGAACACATCAGTAAGAGGGTTTGGTTAGCCATCATATCCAAAGCAAAACTAGGAGATGTAGAAGATGACTTACCCTCAGGTGTTGGTTTCTCTTGGGGAAGGTCTGGCATATTTTCATCCAAAAGATCAGCTAGAGATTGAGAATTTGCCAACAGCTTCTGATACGACATTGCAAATTCCTCATATTGTTTGTGTCGATCTTCACTCAGCTCTCCCTTGGAGTGAAGAATGCGCCTACAAAAATCAAAGTTACAGTGAAATGACCTTTTTTCTTAAAATATGAGTTATGCTGAACCACTCTGAGACAAACTAACCTTCCTTCTTGGAGGGAACTCTGAGAATTCCAGTTTAGACTGCAGTAGCAAAAATCTGAGCAATGCTATTTTTTTGCCCCCCCAATCAACCACACTGAATCACCAAGTTCAGTATCACTGAGGGTTGTACAGTCACAGAAGCTCTAACTTCAATATACAAGAGAAAGGCTAAAATTTTCTTTTGATATGATTATCCAGTAACAGTCCTGCACTGTGAAAGTACTTTTGTAGTAAATTATAACATTCAACTTACATGAAAGCTGGAGAAAAGCTGCTTCCCATCTGTAACAATACATTTCCTTGTTGTTCAAATGATAAAATGGGCAATCAGTGCCAGGAGGCTCAAAATTTGCTCATTAAGACCAGGCTGTTAATTTTCCAACCAAACTAAATTATTTCAAGGTTATCAGTCCAAATTAAGAGCAGCTACATTTTTCACTTGTTCTTTGTTTTCTTTTATGAAACTATCCATAGTTATTTTATATTCTCATTTTTTAAACTGAAATCCATTGTCAAAAGCAACTTGCATTTGAAGGGATGAAATCACTGCTTACAAGTGCACAGTAAAGCAGGTTGAGGATTACATGCAGAATAACACAAATCAATTTTCTTACAATTAAGGCTATCTTGGATTTTAGACAAAAAATACCAAGAACTTTCAGTAGTTTGACCCAAATATACAGAACCAGGCAATCTCTGCTAGTACAAATCTTGCCACAGAAGACTGATGAAAGTGTGTCATCCTTGATTTTGGATTAACTAAGAATAAGATGGTTGCTCACTAGCAATGGTCTGGTTTGTCCTCAACTAGGGCTCCTGAGAAGTGTTATTTTCCCCATCCATGGCACGATTCACTCTGTATCAACAGTTCTTATGTGGACGAGGCACAGTCAGTTTTTTACCAGTAAGAGACACCTTGGGCCAGCTGAGCTGTTTGGGGGCCTACCCCAAAGGCACAAATGGGCTCAGAATAAATGGGCTTTCAAAGTGAAGCTGACAGAATGAGCTTGCCCAGCACCTTTCCAGTTTGTTTTACTGTAGTTTAAATAATGCCAGCAACATTGGACTAACTAGCTGTAACCACTGACATCTCACCCTGCACTGAAGCGAAAGCATCAGAAGACAGAGTTTGAAAGAAGGTGCAATTATCTTAATTCCTAAACCAGGTTGCATGATTACGTTATGATTAGGCATTTATAAAGCAAAAAGTATACAATTACATTCTTGCCAAAAGACCCAAACATTTTATGCTTAAAAATTCTAAAGCAGCTTAAGCAATATAAGTTGAAGGATAACAATCTTGGGGTTTTTTTCAATTTTCAATTCCAGATCAATTGTAGAACAAGTGTCATCTTTGTACAAAACATTCACAGGTGAGCAACAAAATCTACGTCTGCTCAGAACCAAAACTTGACACAGATGTCTTGCTAGAGGGCAAGAAGCAGTAACATTAGCAAGACTTCCATTTCTTGGCACTTCTACAAAAACACACCTACAAAACACGTACTACCTGCTCCTACAGAGTAGGGCAGGAAAAACGAACAAATTAAATAACCACTGACAATTTCTTAAGTGCAGTAGTTCAGTTTGGACTCAGAAAACAAGTTATGTGCCAATTTGTAGCCTTTCCATGGAGACAGCTATCCACTAGGTACATATTTTAAGTTTAAAATATACCAGCAGCTTCTTAAACATGAGCACAAAAGCTCTGTGCTATTATTGAAAACCAAAAAAGCAAAATGCTATAAAAGTGCAAGAGTTTCAGTTCTCAGTTTCTGCTCCCAAAAGTGCTAACGACTAAGTCAGCTAAAGCATACTAAGAAAACATTAAAAATCACATTTCATTCTTGACTACAATTAGAAGTACAGCATACAGTACATATCTTAGTTTCTGTCTCTTCAGAATTTCACAAAGTAGCACAACGCAAGGTCAGTGGATCTTAAAACACTTAGACAAAAGAAGTGTCTTCCATATCTAACAATCATTTCTGAAAACTTACACTAGAATTTGGGAATCAAGGTGTTTCCTTCCAATGACACAAAGCACAGATTTTGTTGTGCCCTTTGCTGCGTAACCAAGCCACCATCAGGTTCTACCGTCAAAGTGTAACTCAAGGTAGTTTTCCTAATTATCCACTTGCAGAAATCCTTGTGTCTAATAATGCTTTAATTCTACCTAAACAATTCAGCAGGTAACGCAATACTAAAGCACTGTTAAGGTTGCATATTAATTTGCAAGTAACTCAATTAATCTGGACAGCACTTGAGTTACTTCACAGTCACTCTCCTGACACAGGTAAATTCCAGAAGTATTTACTTGACAAAATGTCACAACCTAAATATATAACACTGTTGATGCACAAGAGGGAACAGTTTGCTCCCTTTTTACTTCAACAGTTCTGGAATAACAGTGGAAATAAAAAGCTGTTGCTATCAGCAAAGTGGATCAGGTTTCAAATACACAGAGGACCATTATTTTCTAATGGGATTATTCCTTTTTTAAAAAAGCAAACCAACAAGAAAAACACTATAACCACTTTTCAGAAACCCACAGTTTAGGAAGATTTCTATAGTATTCACAGACTTCTTGCCAGGGAAGCTCCTGCCTTTGCCCTCATGCCTTCCATATCCACAGCACGCAAATACCAAGCATCTCTCGTTACAGACATCATAAGCAAAGAAAATTAGTCAGGAAAGTTTTCTGATGTCTTGTATCTTTAAAAAAAAATTATTCCCCGACTTTTAAGCTGCTAAAAAGTTCAGACAGAGATAAATAATAGAATTATCTTTATCCAGTTGTAAACGATACTTCTTCACTTTCCTTCCCCAAAACAAAGCTTGGCCCTGAGGTTCACAGGGATGATTCAGATAAGGAGCACAAAGGGTCTCTACTCTGATCTACTGAAAGCAGGCTCAAGGACAGGATCTGACCAGGCTGCTCAGGGCTCTCTCCAGCCATTTTTAGCTAGTTATGCAAGTAAACATTACAATCTATTTCCCCAGATCACTGATGCTCTTTCTTCTTTATGGTTTCTTAATGTTCTTCGTATCGCGTGGAAATTTTTCTTCACTTTATTTCCTATCATACAGATTTTATAACATTCACCCATTGAAATCCCAGCCACAACCAATGCACCCAGAACAAATTGTAATTGTGAAAGTATAAAAGTTTATAGTCATTACCTTTAAAAAAACCAACGAAGTCAATAACACACTTTAAAATAATAAGGTTCTTGCAGAAATAATGGTAGCTCAAAAATCAGTTTATGGCCCTTTGAAATACACCACTTAGCTGACAGAGACCAGGTAGGATGCAACAGAATATCCATCAGCACAGTGGATCCAAGTTTAAAGCCCTGGTTTGAGAACATCAGATTTTAATGTATTGCAAGCACACTTTTGGCTTTGGATTGATGTTTATGCCCCTTACTTGAAACCTGTGCCTACACGCAGTAACACGTTCATTTCTGTCTGCCTAGAATGCTTCCAAACAGATTTAAGAATGACTTATGTTTTAAGACCAGCAGTTGGATTTAGGCTGGCTCAAACAACAGAAATTCAGGATGTTTTAAAGAAAGGCAAACAATTATCAAACAAGTGATCACGGTAGAAATTGAATTATTTGGATCTTAAAGGTGTGTACTCTCATACCCTTCAATATTAGTATTTCATAGAGACATTTAAGAGGATTTGAATCAAATTGTCTATATGCTCCAACATTTTAATATGTAAAATTTGCCCACATTAAAGTCTGAGGGATACTTTGTTAATCTAACCTCATTTTCCCTCCATACTGGTACACTAAACAAAGTAAACAAGCCAAAACCATTGTGGCATATGCTCCCTTAGATACATGGGGGTGGAATATATCAGATTGTGCCAACTGGAAAAGGACAGTACCAGCTGGAAAAGAAACATTACTCTCAAGATGCCAAGGGAGCATCACCAAACTAATAGAGTGAAGAGAATTAAAGCTAAATTAATTTTCTTCTTTTCTTTAAAGGTACTCAAAAAGCCTGTTGGTTTTTTCTTTTTTTTTTCCTTTGTTTTTTTTTTTTTTTTTAAGAATTCAGAGCAAATTTAGACCTTTGAAAAGATGTATTGCACAATACATTTATCTTCTACACACCACTAACAGATTTTGTTTACAAATACTGCAACAAATCTAGGCATTTCATAAATAAACTGTTTGGGTTTTTTTTCCCCCATAAATAAAAAGCAACATTCAAGTGTCACCTGTTTTGTCTTTCAATATTTTGTAGCTCCCTGTGGTCCCTTTTCAGGTGTTTGGTCAAAGACGTAAAGTATTCCTTCAACAAATTCTGGAAGGGCTGCTGTTTCTCTGGGCTAATTATCTCACTAGGAGGAAAGCTCAAGTTAAATTTCTCTGCAACAGTTTTTACTTTCCTTGGTACCAAACCAGCAATGTCATCTCCACAGTGCCGACAAAAGCTGATAACCACAGAAACATGAGTGTGGGATTCTCGATCAGCGTTAATAATATTTTTAAGCTGCTCATAGATTAAAGACAGACCTTCCTTGTCAGTGAAAATCCCAACTATTGTCAATTCGGCAATGAAACGCAAATCAGTTCTTAACTTGGTAATGTTAGGAGTCTTCTCTTCCTTCCTGGCTTCAAAATGTTTTTTCCAAGCCTGAAGTAACGAGGGAGCGAAATCAGCGTAGCGCTGGTGAAAGAGGGAACACAAGTGCACAGCGCAGTTCACGTCTGAAATTTTCAGTTTGGCTTCCACAATAGAAGCTACTGCTTCTGCAATGTATTTGCTTAAATTCAGGCTATTAAAGTCATGGGATAAGGAGTCCCTTTGTTGCTCTGTAATGGTTTTTAGCTTCTTAACAAAAGCTGTGTTCTTCTTCAGACTGGAATCTAGCCTGCTGAAGAAGTTTTCCTCAGGGCGATTGTCCGGTGCATTCTGGTTTTTGCTGCGAAGTTCTTTTCTCGCCTGATGGCGTTCCCAAGCTTCCTGATGGAGCTGATGGGCTTCCTCTTTTTCTCTAAGAGAAAAAAAAAATCAGTCATTTTCATTACAGAATATTACTTTCAGGCTAATGGTTCAAAGAAAAAAAAAAAAGTCATAGTTGGAAACCCTCCAGTAGTTCTGAAGACAATTTCCTCTTAATACTCTATTTTTAAATATTTAACAAGTTAATCCTAGAAAGCTAAAACACCTGCTTCATTAACTACTCTAATCTTTTGCTGCAAAAGGCAAGCACTACTTGTTAAAGAAAATGTAATTTCTCAAACATATGCAGAACACATCAATCCCAACAGACTTAGAAAACATAACCATAAATCTCCATTTACTCCAGGGAGAGATGAAGTGCTTACAGAAGAGAACAACCACCTTTCAACAGGTTACAGTATTACACAATTAAGGGAAATCTTTTATTCCCAGACTACTGAAATGACAATGGAAATTTTAAATAGGTGAAATACATCTGGCCCAGCTAGAATTCAGCTCTGACGTTGCCTTAGTCTTAGGAAGTGACACATTCAAAACACAAGAATGTCTGGAATTCTGGATTTTTATTGGTCTCAAGATGCCACCTTCAACACCGCAATACCTTTTGATAACACTGAGAGAAACTTGGTAATTGTCTTGGTAATATCACACATTAAACTGCCAGGTTACAGTCTGCGTTTGCCCTCCAGGTATCAAGTGTCTATGACCAATTAACAGAAATTACAGCTATCCCTCACCATAGACTTGCTCCTGTTAAGGCCTGTGGATGCACTAGAGCCTGTATTCCCAATTTTATGACACTAACACTTCTCCATCCTCCATCTTAAAGGAAACTATGCTTCTTTGTTTAATCATATTTGTGCATTACAGGTCATCACATGGAGAACGTTATCACTAACGCGTAACAGAGACTGAAGTAACAGAGGGTAGAGGTGAAAACTCAAAACTCCACAGAAGTCATAAAGCATGCTCAGCTAGCCATGTAAAATGTATAATGCTATATATAATAAGAAACTCAAACAGTTTCTCTTTTGTAATTCTGCCCACAAGCCAGATAGCAGGACTAGCTTCTGGCATAACCAAACCATTAAAAGGCAACTTACTTCAGTTGAGCAGCTGCTTCTTCTTGTTTCTTTTTCTCTTCCTCCTCTAGTTTCTTTTTCTCCTCCTCTTCTTTCTTCTTTTGCTCTTCCTCTTCTTTCTTCTTTTGCTCTTCTTCTGCCTTTACTTTATCCTCTTCTTTTTTCTTCCGCTCCTTGTCTTCTTTTTTTCTTTTATCCTCTTCCAGTTTTTTCTTTTTATCTTCAGGAACCTTTAAAGTCTCTCTCTTCATGCCAACTTTGACATCTTCTTTTGGCTTCTCCCTGGTGCTCACTGGTCGCCTTTCACTAAATTCTTTTTCTTTATTATTTAACAGAGATTCTTTTTCTTCCATATTTGCTGGCTTTTTGCGCTCAGCTGGCATTGTCTTAACCAGGCAAATCTGCAGAATGACAGGAAAAGAAGTACTTTAAACTTGTTGTTGATATATAAAGTCACTTTCACAGACCACCCATACTCAGTTATTGACTACGTAAGGGACCTGACAAA